>SJYW01042787.1:1968503-1982358 GCA_006410735.1 Raphicerus campestris
AGATCGTGTACACCTGTGGATGATTCATATCAATGTATGGCAAAACCAACACAGTACTGTAAAATAGAATAAAGTATTAAAAGGGAAAAAAAAAAAAAAAGAAAACGAAGATCATGGCATCCGGTCCCATCACTACATGGGAAATAGACGGGGAAACAGTGGAAACAGTGTCAGACTTTATTTTTGGGGGCTCCAAAATCACTGCAGATGGTGACTGCAGCCATGAAATTAAAAGGCGCTTACTCCTTGGAAGAAAAGTTATGAGCAACCTAGATAGCATATTCAAAAGCAGAGACATTACTTTGCTGACTAAGGTCCGTCTAGTCAAGGCTATGGTTTTTCCAGTGGTCATATATGGATGTGAGAGTTGGACTGTGAAGAAGGCTGAGCACCGAAGAATTGATGCCTTTGAACTGTGGTGTTGGAGAAGACTCTTGAGAGTCCCTTGGACTGCAAGGAATTCCAACCAGTCCATTCTGAAGGAGATCAGCCCTGGGATTTCTTTGGAAGGAATGATGCTGAAGCTGAAATTCCAGTACTTTGGCCACCTCATGTGAAGAGTTGACTCATTGGAAAAGACTCTGATGCTGGAAGGGATTGGGGGCAGGAGGAGAAGGGGACGACAGAGGATGAGATGGCTGGATGGCATCACGGACTCGATGAACGTGAGTCTGAGTGAACTCCAGGAGATGGTGATGGACAGGGAGGCCTGGTGTGCTGCGATTCATGGGGTCGTAAAGAGCTGGACATGACCGAATGACTGAACTGAACTAAACTGAATATCTTAGCCACCCCACCACCGCTCCTGGCAAGGTAATCTTCAAACACGGGATCTCAATGACATCAGGACAAAGCAGCTAGCACAAAAGGCTTTCTGCTCATCTCCCTGCAACAATTTGAGCATCACAAAAAAAAACAGCACCTTCAATTCGAGTAAGATACAGTTTTGAAGGTCTGTGAACTTGTAATGACACTCAGGAAAGAAAAGTTAACATCAAATGCACCAAACAGCACTGTGAACACAACACAGCATATTTTATTTTCAGGGGTCTTTAAAAGTAGGGGACTTGGTGCATGAGTGAACAAGTGGCTATTGTTTTGGGTCCACGTCTGTTTACAAAATATAGGTGTGTCCTTGTTTGGTAGCATTGCCTAGGTGAATGAGGCTAAACAAAGCTGGTTATGTGATGGTAGACTCCCTTGAGAGCCTGTTTCAGTGATGATACAATATCGTGATTAGGTCAGACAGACCTAAAGTCAGTAAGAGGGAGTGGGCATTCATGTAGAGGCTGCTGGCAATGGGAAAGCAGAGGGGAGTGAAGAAAGGGGGTGTGTCAGAGGGTCCACTCCTGAGAGGGAAATAACGTATAGTCTCTATCAAGGTCACCTGCCCTGCAGAGGGGAGGGAATTAATGACGCCTCGCTGTGACATCCTGTGCAGTGGCCTGAGGGCATGCTAGTGTGCTGGACAACATGATCCTAGGGGACAGAGGGAGACATATATGAAATTGAGAGGAGAAAGGGACAGGATCTGATGGACGAATTCTGCAATGCGTGTTCAAGTTCTTTGTCTCAAGAACATCCAGACATTTGTTCCCCATGGGGCTCAGCTTCCCCGGCTGGGTACTGAGCTCTGTTCCTGCTTCTAATTTTTCAGACTTATTACTCTCCACCATCTGTTCCCCAAAACTGAAGAACATTTGTGTACAGATGAGAATTTTCCTCAAGTGAGGCAGAGCAGACAGCAGGCTGTAAATATTTTATACTTTCCAGGATCATTTTCTTGCAGAGTATTAAGAATTCACTCCAACAGTTGGTAATGGGTTATCTGAAGAATGCTTTGCTTAGTAAAGCATTCATCTTGGTAAAGAATAGGAGGAAAGGACTTGGATAAATTCAGAGCTGAGGTTTCAAAGAGCTGCAGCATCATTTCATTCATGGTGGCAGGCTCACCTACTTATTAACAACATTTAAAATTCTCCTCTTGGACTGATTTTCTTTAACAGCTTTTTGGGATCCTCCAACTTACAGAAAAGTGGCAAATATGTGCAGTACAAAGAACTTTTTTTATTTCTACACCATCTAAGAGTAAGCTGCCTACATGTTGTCACATTACTTCCACATTCTTTAGTGCATATTTCCTACAAATAAGGATATTCTCCTACTTTAATGTGCTGAATTTTGTCCCCCTCAAATTCATATTGGGGCTTCCCAGATGGTGCAGTGGCAAAGAATCTACCTGCTAGTGCAGGAGATGCAAGAGACTCAAGTTCCATTCCTGGGTCAGGAAGATCCCCTGGAGTAGGAAACAGCAACCCACTCCAGTATTCTTGCCTGGAAAATTCCTTGGACTGAGGAGCCTGGCAGGCTTATCGGGTCACAAAGAGTCGGACACAACTGAGCAACTGAACACACACATACAAATTCGTATGTTGAAATCCTAGCCCTCAGGACCTCAGAACATGACTGTATTTGAAGACAGGCTCTTGAAAGAGGTGGTTGTTTACTTGCTAAGTTGTGTCCAACTCTTTCATGACCCCATGGACTGTAGCCCGCCAGGCTCCTCTGTCCATGGAATTTCCCAGGCAAGAATGCTAGGGTGGGTTGCCATTTCCTTCTCCAGGAGATCATCCCAACCCAGGGATCAAGCCCACATCTCCTGGGTTGGCAGGTAGATTAAGGGCCACTAGGGAAAGAGGTAAGTTAAAATGAGGTCATAAGGGTGAGCTCTAATCCAACATGGGGTCCTTACATGTAGAGGAGGTCAGGAAACAGACACCCACAGAGGGAAGATCAGGAGAGGGTTGGGGAGGCGACCCTTGCTCCTCGCCCACTGTTCTGCCCTGAGCAATTGGTGATGTTTGCTGCCATCTCGTGGCTCCTCGGACACTTGGAGGATGCATGAGCATGGCATACGTATGGTTCTGGTCTCCAGTCCTGAGCTGTGCAGAAGTCCAGTGGGCTCAGCTGCCTGCCCCGCATCCCTGTATGCCAGACACTGTAGTCTGGCCCGTCCAGTGTGGACTAATTTTCACTATCCCTAGTCCCCCTCCTCGCTCCCTGACTGTGTCAGATACATCTTTATTCTTATGCTAAAATTCTTAGGGTGACCTGTGCTGCAACAACTTGAGAATTTATGTCAATGAAAGGGAAGCAACATGCCTGATCACATGCTAATTGGGGAAGGAAATTATGGGATATCTTTTCCTTCTTGAAAAATTTAACTGGAGGATAATTGGTTTGGAATATTAGATCCTTTCCTTTTAAGGTATATTCCCTTTGGGTAAATTATGAGGTAGCTTGGAGGTGCTATATAATGTATTATTGTAAGTCATTATATTGCTCACATCTTCGATTAAAATAGTTATAATTTTGCTGCTCTCCAGTATTTAAAAACCAGGATGGGTAGCTATCACTAACTCAAGGGAAGGTCATTTTTTTTTTAGTGGCATTTGGTAAAGTAGAAGAGGGATGAAGGGCATATTTTTCTTTAAAAATACGCTATTGCAGTTTTGTTTAAAATACTTTTGTTTAAAAATACACTGTGTATTGATTTTTCCCAGTTTCTCTTTTCTGTGTTGTTCCTTTGCATTAAAAAACAAATATTAGTTTTATTAACTTGACATTCTTCCCTTTCTAGTTAATTTTTGGCCATTAGTTCTTGTTTATAGATACGTTTTCTGTTTTCTTTTTTGGCCACGTCTCACGTGGGATCTTAGTCCCTGACCAGGGGCTGACCCATGACTTCTGCATTGGAAGGGCAAAGTCTTAACCATTGGACCATCAGGGAAGTCCCATTCTTTTGCATTTCAACCCTGCATACTTGGGTTACATATGTTCGACTGTTCTTGGAAAATAAAACTGAATTCTTTTGGCCACACATTTCCACTGTATAGAAAAATGTGGCTTTAATTTCAGAACTTCTAGTCTCAGTGTGGATCGCTGTTTTTGAACAAAGGCAAGTGGACACAGCGGTGAGGGCAGACCTTGCTTACAGCCTCCTATACTCCAGTCTCACACTCAGCTGAGCGGGCGTGTTCACCTCTGACCCTTGCGCTCCCTGGTCTCCATGGAGATGCATCGACACTCAGGTCAAGTGAAATTGTCCGTGTGACTCAGCCATGTCAGGGGCAGAACAAGGATTCCATTTACGGGTCTCTGTAGCTCAACAGCTGTGCCCCTAGATACTTGATCGTAAGATATTTGCAGATTTCCCACTCATAGTTTAACACTATCTTGATTTTCACAGCACTGTCAAGATTTCCCAGATTCCTCTCCCTAAAGAGTAGAAATGTGGCTTGTCTGATAGTTGATTTCTACGATGTTTTTGCAGCCCAAAGCTGCCTGGAGGAGCTTTTCTTCTCCTGCCAGCTGGATGCCTCAGCACTCCTGGGCCAGTGGCTGAGTGGGAGCATGGGATCAGGGACCCATCTCCCAGACTCCTCAAGGGCTACTGACACCCTCTCAGTTGTGAAGACAATCCCAGGCCAGGACCAAACCGGACTCCTACAAGTAAAATGCTAATAATGAACAGTGGGAGGAGATATTTATAATGGTAAAAGAAACTGTTCTGTGCAGAGTGTAGTGGGTAAGGGAAGATTTCACAGCACAAAGAAACCATTTCTCCTTTTCAGGAATAAATCTAGAACCTAAGTTGAAAATGTAGTTGAACTCGATGACAAGGTTTTAAAACAGACCCAACTCAAACACTTCTCCAAATAGTTCTTCTCAATGTAATTTTGAACAAGGTATTTGAACAGCATATTAAAAATGCTTCAGAGCTAAGGTTTTATTTCTTTTTCCCTCTGTATTCTGACCAAGATACAGAATCTAATTAACATAAACCCTTTAAGCACATTAGGAAAAGTGAAGTCACTCAGCCGGGTCTGACTCTTTGTGACCCCATGGACTGTAAGCCTCCCAAGCTCCTCTGTCCATGGGATTTTCCAGGCAATAGTACTGGAGTGGATTGCCATTTCCTTCTCAATAGTCCTATATTCCTTCTCGTTCTGCAAATGTGCTCAGATCTGAAGGCTGTTCTCCCACAAATTGCCACGTATTGTTCATTTCTTTGAATATTGCTTCATAATCTCATAATTTCCATAGAGTGCCAAAGGGTATTTCTAAAGTCCCCTGCAGGTAAGTCGAAAAATCACTGCAGGGTGTCCCTCTGGCAATCCTGTCACAGGACTTCATGGTAACTTCTCTAAAAGGCATTAAGGTGGACAAAGACCTGAACTGTTGAACTCAAGCAATTCACTGCCGTTTGAACCTGACAGCTGGGTGACTGTGGCTGTAATCTAGTTATATCCTTTTGCTTATTCCTAAACATGGATCTCTAACGTCTGATCAGCTGGGTTATAGGGCACCAAAATCATGGAAGAATATCATCTGTGGTTTTAGGGTTTTAAGGGAAAAAAATAGTCAGCTCTACTGAAGTCAGGGTTTGGGGGCCAGCTTGTCAGTTACAGCCTGCTCCCTGGTCCTCATGGACACTTGGCTCCGAAGGGCTCCTCCAGCGCCTGGAGCACAGGGAAGGCTCGGCTGGAGGCTGGAGGCCAAGGCTCTGCTGCTTCTCTCTGGGCACACAGGGAGCCCGACAGAAGTTGCATGCCAGACAACCTTCTTTGCTCTCACCAGGAACAGTCAGATAATTGACCTCTGATGCAGGTTAATCGTCCTTCCCAAACTGAACCGCCATCTGTGAGCTGGTGGCTATTAAATGACCGCAGATGTCCTGTTAGCAGGTGGGAGCGGAGCCTTGGGACATGTGGCTGGGAAGGGGCCAGGACGAGACATTTGAGTTCTGGAGAAATAGCTGTGTGAGTGCAATCCGAGGCAGCATCTCTCAAGGCCATCAGCATTCAAGGGTATGTGTGCACTGAGCCCCTGCTAAGGCTCTGTCCCGAAGAAGATGGCCTGGTTAGAGACACACCAGCACATATAGGAAACTCAGTGACAAGCTTGCTAAGCAGTGAAAATCAACGGTGGGCTTTCCCCTGGCTCATGGTTCCTGATTTATCCATTACTTGACTATGAGTTCATTAAGAATGAGAGATTCTTGGGCCCCGTGATGGATTAAATGGTGCTCCCTAGTTGAGTACTCACCTGAGAAGACTCATTTTCCCATCTTCTGAACCAGAGACCCAGAGAGCCATCTATGTGTGTGTGTGTTGTGTGTGTTAATTGCTCAGTGGTGTCTGACTCTTCGTGACCCCATAGACTAGAATCCTTCAGGCTCCTGTGTCCATGGGATTCTCCAGTCAAGAATACTGGAGTGAGTTGCTATTTCCTTCTCCAGGGGATTTTCCTGACCTAGGGATCGAACCTGGGTCTCCTGCATTGCAGGCAGATTCTTTACCATCTGAGCCACCAGGGAAGCCCAATATCCACCTGGCCTGATTTAAATCAGGAAGAAGGAGCACAGACGTTTGTAAATCTTCATTACAGTCTGTTAAGGAGCTAATAGGGAGAAGATGAGGAACTGGAGGAGTGAGGTGGGGACNGCAAAGTAATGTCTCTGCTTTTGAATATACTATCTAGGTTGGTCATAACTTTTCTTCCAAGGAGTAAGTGTCTTTTAATTTCATGGCTGCAATCACCATATGCAGTGATTTTGGAGCCCCCCAAAATAAAAGTCAGCCACTGTTTCCACTGTTTCCCTATTTATTTCCCATGAAGTGATGGGACTGGATGCCATGATCTTCGTTTTCTGAATGTTGAGCTTTAGGCCAGGTTTTTCGCTCTCCATTTTCACTTTCATCAAGAGGCTTTTTAGTTCCTCTTCACTTTCTGCCATAAGGGTGGTGTCATCTGCCTGTCTGAGGCTATTGATATTTCTCCCGGCAATCTTGATTCCAGCTTGTGTTTATTCCAGTCCAGTGTGATGAACCTGGGCAGCATATTAAAACTCAGAGGCATCACTTTGTTGACAGAGGTCTGTATAGTCAAAGATATGGTTTTCCCAGTAGTCATGAACGGATGTGAGAGTTGGACTGTAAAGAAGGCTGAGCACTGAAGAATTGATGCTTTTGAATTGTGCTGAAGAAGACTCTTGAGAGTCCTTTGGACTGCAAGGAGATCAGACCACTCAATCCTAAAGGACTGATGCTGAAGCTCTAATACATTGGTTACCTGATGCAAAGAGTCGACTGATTGGAAAAGACCTTGATGCTGGGAAAGATTGGAGACAAAAGGAGAAGGAGGTGATAGAGGATAAGATGTTTAGACAGCACACCGACTCAGTGGCCATGAAAACTTGGGGAGATAGTGGAGGTCAGAGAAGACTGGTGTACTACAGTCCATGGGGTCGCAAAGAGTCAGACATGACTTAGGGACTGAATAACAACAACAAATTGCAAAACAGTGCAATTTAGCAATATTTATTTTATAATTAGTGTCTAAGGATATTTGCTATATCTTTGTCAATGTTCTCCTATATTTTCCTCTAAAGGAGGAAGGCAAATACTTCAGGAGTGAAAATAATATAGAATCTAGAGAAGAAAGAGCTCTTTTGAGCTATGGTAGCCAGAGAAGTGGGCTTCCCAGGTGGCACTAGTGGTAAAGAACCTGCTTGCCCATATAGGAGGGGTAAGAGAGGCGGGTTCGATCCCTGGGTTGGAAAGATTCCTTGGAGAAGGAAATGGCAACCCACTCCAGTATTCTTGCCTGGGGAATCCCATGGACAGAGGCCTGGTGGGCTACAGTCCGTAGGGTCACAAAGAGGCGGATGCCACTGAAGCGACTTAGCACAGCTAGAAGAGTATTCCTGTGGGATTCCTGTGGGATTCCTCTGTTGCCTGTTCCCCTAACCCAAAGATGATTAGTAATTAAGAAATATCTGCCTTAGACCTCCTAGGGGATTTGTCCCAGAGAAGCAATAAAATTTACTTTGTTATTAATGAGTTTTTCCAAGTCCTAGTATCTGTTGGGACCCAATGTCCCTCAGGCCCAGGAAGACAGAATGACAAAAGGGATGTTGTAGAATCAGGTGATGACTGCAGAGTCTATCTCCATATGCCTATAATGAATAAAAGAGTGAATATCCCCAGGTCAAAGCCCTGAAGTCATCCTCAGACATACTTGGTCAGTTAGGCTGGAGAGTCCATGCCTTTGCNCTTTGTTGACAGAGGTCTGTATAGTCAAAGATATGGTTTTCCCAGTAGTCATGAACGGATGTGAGAGTTGGACTGTAAAGAAGGCTGAGCACTGAAGAATTGATGCTTTTGAATTGTGCTGAAGAAGACTCTTGAGAGTCCTTTGGACTGCAAGGAGATCAGACCACTCAATCCTAAAGGACTGATGCTGAAGCTCTAATACATTGGTTACCTGATGCAAAGAGTCGACTGATTGGAAAAGACCTTGATGCTGGGAAAGATTGGAGACAAAAGGAGAAGGAGGTGATAGAGGATAAGATGTTTAGACAGCACACCGACTCAGTGGCCATGAAAACTTGGGGAGATAGTGGAGGTCAGAGAAGACTGGTGTACTACAGTCCATGGGGTCGCAAAGAGTCAGACATGACTTAGGGACTGAATAACAACAACAAATTGCAAAACAGTGCAATTTAGCAATATTTATTTTATAATTAGTGTCTAAGGATATTTGCTATATCTTTGTCAATGTTCTCCTATATTTTCCTCTAAAGGAGGAAGGCAAATACTTCAGGAGTGAAAATAATATAGAATCTAGAGAAGAAAGAGCTCTTTTGAGCTATGGTAGCCAGAGAAGTGGGCTTCCCAGGTGGCACTAGTGGTAAAGAACCTGCTTGCCCATATAGGAGGGGTAAGAGAGGCGGGTTCGATCCCTGGGTTGGAAAGATTCCTTGGAGAAGGAAATGGCAACCCACTCCAGTATTCTTGCCTGGGGAATCCCATGGACAGAGGCCTGGTGGGCTACAGTCCGTAGGGTCACAAAGAGGCGGATGCCACTGAAGCGACTTAGCACAGCTAGAAGAGTATTCCTGTGGGATTCCTGTGGGATTCCTCTGTTGCCTGTTCCCCTAACCCAAAGATGATTAGTAATTAAGAAATATCTGCCTTAGACCTCCTAGGGGATTTGTCCCAGAGAAGCAATAAAATTTACTTTGTTATTAATGAGTTTTTCCAAGTCCTAGTATCTGTTGGGACCCAATGTCCCTCAGGCCCAGGAAGACAGAATGACAAAAGGGATGTTGTAGAATCAGGTGATGACTGCAGAGTCTATCTCCATATGCCTATAATGAATAAAAGAGTGAATATCCCCAGGTCAAAGCCCTGAAGTCATCCTCAGACATACTTGGTCAGTTAGGCTGGAGAGTCCATGCCTTTGCTCAATTACTCAGTCATGTCTGACTCTTTCGCAACTCCATGGACTTGTAGCCCACCAGGATCCTCTGTCCATGGGATTTTCGAGGCAAGAATACTGGAGTGGGTTGCCATTTCTTCCTCCAGGCCTTAGGGATTTTACAGCCTGAGTATCCAGACTACTGAGATTCTATGATATGATTCTATGGGATTTTTCTTCAGGTTGTCTAAAAAACCCCTGCTCAACATTCTAGATATATTATGGAAGGTAGAAACATCCACGGACAGCCTTTTCAAATCACAGCTCCCTTATCTAAATCATTTGTGTTGATTTCCAAATACTGTACTGTAGACTGTCTAGAATTTCTCTCCCCAGGTTAGAAAACCCATCTCAAGCTATCTTATTATGTGGCCTAACACTAATGTACCCAAGCAAGCCTTGGTACATTGTCAGTCTACCTTCTGATTAGCGCCTACCATATTTAACCTCTCTGTCAATATAGTAATTGTAAGNAGGGGCCAGGACGAGACATTTGAGTTCTGGAGAAATAGCTGTGTGAGTGCAATCCGAGGCAGCATCTCTCAAGGCCATCGGCATTCAAGGGTATGTGTGTACTGAGCCCCTGCTAAGGCTCTGTCCCAAAGAAGATGGCCTGGTTAGAGACACACCAGCACATACAGGAAACTCAGTGACAAGCTTGCTAAGCAGTGAAAATCAACGGTGGGCTTTCCCCTGGCTCATGGTTCCCGATTTATCCATTACTTGACTATGAGTTCATTAAGAATGAGAGATTCTTGGGCCCCGTGATGGATTAAATGGTGCTCCCTAGTTGAGTACTCACCTGAGAAGACTCATTTTCCCATCTTCTGAACCAGAGACCCAGAGAGCCATCTATGTGTGTGTGTGTTGTGTGTGTTAATTGCTCAGTGGTGTCTGACTCTTCGTGACCCCATAGACTAGAATCCTTCAGGCTCCTGTGTCCATGGGATTCTCCAGTCAAGAATACTGGAGTGAGTTGCTATTTCCTTCTCCAGGGGATTTTCCTGACCTAGGGATCGAACCTGGGTCTCCTGCATTGCAGGCAGATTCTTTACCATCTGAGCCACCAGGGAAGCCCAATATCCACCTGGCCTGATTTAAATCAGGAAGAAGGAGCACAGACGTTTGTAAATCTTCATTACAGTCTGTTAAGGAGCTAATAGGGAGAAGATGAGGAACTGGAGGAGTGAGGTGGGGACTGGAGAGAGAAGCGGGGTGGAGAGTTAGCGAGTGATGGAGAGAAGGGAACACACTGAAAGGAAGAGAGTGGGGAAGCTGAGCTATGATGGGTTTAAGTGGGAGAGACTGCATCCCCCTGTTCCCCTGGGGACTGAGCTTCTGGGCGAAGACGCCTGGAGTGTGCCCCCACCCTGAGATCCCCAATCTCTACGCCTGTCTCTAGAACTCTGCAGGCGGCCTCTGCAGACAGAGGAGGGGTGCTGGCAGCTCAGGACTGCAGCCACAGCAACCAAATCAAGACCACTTCAAGGACTGGAAGCAGTCAAGCTACAGGCTGCACTCCTCCCCACAGTCAGAGGGTACGGTGAGCCCTGCAAGCAAGGTGGCTGCCAGGTGGCATCACTCATGAGAAGCTTAGCATATGTTCTGGCATGTCCTGGTTGCATAAATTTGAAATAAAATGATACTGTTTGTCGTGTCTGACTCTGCGACCCTATGGACTGTAGCCCACAAGGCTCCTCTGTCCCTGGATTCTCCAGACAAGAATACTGGAGTGAGTTGCTATTTCCTTCTCCAGGGGATCTTCCCAACCCGGGGATGGAACCTGGGTCTCCTGTATTGCAGGCAGATTCTCTACCATCTGAGCCAAATAAATCAGTATTAATAATAATACTAACAATGATGCTGTCATGCTTGATAAAAGACAGAAATGAACATTTTTATAACTGACATGAAAAAGAATAAACCTGTTATAATCGTTATTTGAAGCTACCTGAAAAACGAAGTATTTTGATGTATTATGTCCACTTTACATAACTATAGGTTAGATATAAGACATTAATGATAATGACATTTAGCCTAAAAGCTTGATGGTTTTTATCTGAATTGCTCCTAAGCAAAACTGGGAGCTTCAGCGGGCAGCCCATCACACACAGCGGCTTCTTGGAAAAAACGAACAGCTGGTCTTCATTGTCTGAGCCTCTTTGGTTCCTTGAGAAATCAACACACAGGCCTTCAGTCTCCTCTGTAAGCAGGAAGCTGCCGGCTCCACAGAACACATGTTTGTTTTGTAGCGTTTCCTCCTCTCTGAGACAATGCTGACAACTTTGCTTAAGTAGATGAACATCCCCATGTCTATGTTTGCAGGTGGCAGGAACAGTCGGTGAACGTGAATAACGAGTTCTCAACACTGAGGCTCCCCTGGACTGGAGTGTCGTTGCTGCCAAGTCACTTGGTTCTTCTCTTCCTCCACTGCTTTTCTGTCTTCTCCCGTGACTTGATACATGACTCGATCATGGGATTCTCTAGGCAAGAATACTGAAATGGGTTGCCGTTTCCTTCTCTAGGAGATCTTCCCGACCCAGGACTGAAATCAGCTTTCCTGCATTGCAGGCAGATTCTTTACCACTGAGCCACCAGAGAAGCCTGTGATGCTGCCACACGTACCAAATTAATGTGTGCAATACACGCCCCGACAGATAATAGTTGCCAGAAATAAAGACAGGATCTCTAGCTGATGAATTTGACCATTTCAACTAATTTTTCACTTTGGAATGCTTCCTTTTAGTATTATTTTGAAAACTCCTTACATCTTCAATCCATGGGATGGATACATGCAAAACATCTAATGAGGTCTTTGCATTGCTGTTAACTGTTTTTAACAAAAGTTCCCCATAAATTCCATGAAAAGGGGAAAGGACAGGAAGAAGAGGAGACATTTTACAATTTACCAGAGATCTTAGTAATGATGACTGTAAACAGAAGCACTGACTAATCCTTTCCTAGGTTGGGTGGGGAATCTGGAAATGGGATTTAGTGGAAGAGAAGCAGATGCCTCAGCAGGTCCTTGGGGTGTCAGGGGAAGTAGGGGGCACCTACTTAGCAGCTCTGTGTACATCATTGACTGCCCCAGCATCAGATGCCTCATAGTGAAAAGACATACCCAGTGTATCTGGTTAATGCGAATGGTTATTCTGAGCTGTTTATGTTGGGAGTTTTTGAGTAAATGTGTTAAGTCACTCAGTTATGTCTGACTCTGCCACCCCATGGACTGTAGCCCGCCAGGCTCCTCTGTTCATGGGGATTCTCCAGGCAAGAATATGGAGTGGATAGCCATGCTCTCCTCCAGGGGATCTTCCCCATCCAGGGATTGAACCCAGGTCTCATGCACTGCAGGTGGATTCTTTACTGTCTGAGCCATCAAAATAGTCACACCATTTTCACTGCAGTCAAATAAATATTTTACCATGAAAAATTCTTTTCCAAAAGTGCACAAAACTCTAAGGTCAAATCAACAGACATGTATCATTTACTGTGCTTCCACTATCTATATGATCAAAATATTAATTTTTTCTTTGTATTTTATTGTATAGGACTTCCCTGATAACTTGGTAAAGAATCCACCTCAATGCAGGAGATCCCAGTTTGATTCCTAGGTTGGGAAGATCGTCTGGAGAAGGGATAGGCTACCCACTCCAGTATTCTTGGGCTTCCCTTGTGGCTCAGCTGGTAAAGAATCTGCCTGCAATGTGGGAGACCTGGGGTTTTTTTGTTACGTATGAAGTCTTTTTCCAAGCTGGTTGTTCTTTTGCTGCAAAACCATCTTTTGCTGATGTGTGTGTGTGTGTGTGTGTATTCTGAAGAGCAGTATTCATGTTTTCCTTTTTCCAAGCCTGCTCCTAGAGAAATTTCAACCTTCCAGAGGCATTAGATGCATATTTTTTGGTTGTGATTTTGTTTTACTGAGCCATGAATGCTTTCAACTGTGACAATACTGTGTCCATAATTTTCAGTCTTCTATTTCTTAGAGCTGGCATGCTAAGACTTCAGCAGCTTTTAAAGTCAGCTTCTGAGAACTACATTGTCTGTGTTTTAGAAGTATGTCTAGATGCTTCTAAGGCTTGGATTTAATCAGTTCAGTTGCTCAGTCGTGTCTGACTCTTTGTGACCCCATGAATTGCAGCACGCCAGGCCTCCCTGTCCATCACCAACTCCCGGAGTTCACTCAGACTCACGTCCATCGAGTCAGTGATGCCATCCAGCCATCTCATCCTCTTGTCGTCCCCTTCTCCTTCTGCCCCCAATTCCTTCCAGCATCAGAGTCTTTTCCAGTGAGTCAACTCTTCATGTGAGGTGGCCAAAGTACTGAAGTTGCAGCTTTAGCATCATTCCTTCCAAAGAAATCCCAGGGCTGATCTCCTTCAGAATGGACTGGTTGGATCTCCTTGCAGTCCAAGGGACTCTCAAGAGTCTTCTCCAACACCACACTTCAAAGGAATCAATTCTTTGGTGCCCAGCCTTCTTCACAGTCCAACTCTCACATCCATACATGACCACTGGAAAAACCATAGCC
>SJYW01042787.1:1985081-2008631 GCA_006410735.1 Raphicerus campestris
TTTTTTTTTTAGTGGCATTTGGTAAAGTAGAAGAGGGATGAAGGGCATATTTTTCTTTAAAAATACGCTATTGCAGTTTTGTTTAAAATACTTTTGTTTAAAAATACACTGTGTATTGATTTTTCCCAGTTTCTCATTTCTGTGTTGTTCCTTTGCATTAAAAAACAAATATTAGTTTTATTAACTTGACATTCTTCCCTTTCTAGTTAATTTTTGGCCATTAGTTCTTGTTTATAGATACGTTTTCTGTTTTCTTTTTTGGCCACGTCTCACGTGGGATCTTAGTCCCTGACCAGGGGCTGACCCATGACTTCTGCATTGGAAGGGCAAAGTCTTAACCATTGGACCATCAGGGAAGTCCCATTCTTTTGCATTTCAACCCTGCATACTTGGGTTACATATGTTCGACTGTTCTTGGAAAATAAAACTGAATTCTTGTGGCCACACATTTCCACTGTATAGAAAAATGTGGCTTTAATTTCAGAATTTCTAGTCTCAGTGTGGATCGCTGTTTTTGAACAAAGGCAAGTGGACACAGCGGTGAGGGCAGACCTTGCTTACAGCCTCCTATACTCCAGTCTCACACTCAGCTGAGCGGGCGTGTTCACCTCTGACCCTTGCGCTCCCTGGTCTCCATGGAGATGCATCGACACTCAGGTCAAGTGAAATTGTCCGTGTGACTCAGCCATGTCAGGGGCAGAACAAGGATTCCATTTACGGGTCTCTGTAGCTCAACAGCTGTGCCCCTAGATACTTGATCGTAAGATATTTGCAGATTTCCCACTCATAGTTTAACACTATCTTGATTTTCACAGCACTGTCAAGATTTCCCAGATTCCTCTCCCTAAAGAGTAGAAATGTGGCTTGTCTGATAGTTGATTTCTACGATGTTTTTGCAGCCCAAAGCTGCCTGGAGGAGCTTTTCTTCTCCTGCCAGCTGGATGCCTCAGCACTCCTGGGCCAGTGGCTGAGTGGGAGCATGGGATCAGGGACCCATCTCCCAGACTCCTCAAGGGCTACTGACACCCTCTCAGTTGTGAAGACAATCCCAGGCCAGGACCAAACCGGACTCCTACAAGTAAAATGCTAATAATGAACAGTGGGAGGAGATATTTATAATGGTAAAAGAAACTGTTCTGTGCAGAGTGTAGTGGGTAAGGGAAGATTTCACAGCACAAAGAAACCATTTCTCCTTTTCAGGAATAAATCTAGAACCTAAGTTGAAAATGTAGTTGAACTCGATGACAAGGTTTTAAAACAGACCCAACTCAAACACTTCTCCAAATAGTTCTTCTCAATGTAATTTTGAACAAGGTATTTGAACAGCATATTAAAAATGCTTCAGAGCTAAGGTTTTATTTCTTTTTCCCTCTGTATTCTGACCAAGATACAGAATCTAATTAACATAAACCCTTTAAGCACATTAGGAAAAGTGAAGTCACTCAGCCGGGTCTGACTCTTTGTGACCCCATGGACTGTAAGCCTCCCAAGCTCCTCTGTCCATGGGATTTTCCAGGCAATAGTACTGGAGTGGATTGCCATTTCCTTCTCAATAGTCCTATATTCCTTCTCGTTCTGCAAATGTGCTCAGATCTGAAGGCTGTTCTCCCACAAATTGCCACGTATTGTTCATTTCTTTGAATATTGCTTCATAATCTCATAATTTCCATAGAGTGCCAAAGGGTATTTCTAAAGTCCCCTGCAGGTAAGTCGAAAAATCACTGCAGGGTGTCCCTCTGGCAATCCTGTCACAGGACTTCATGGTAACTTCTCTAAAAGGCATTAAGGTGGACAAAGACCTGAACTGTTGAACTCAAGCAATTCACTGCCGTTTGAACCTGACAGCTGGGTGACTGTGGCTGTAATCTAGTTATATCCTTTTGCTTATTCCTAAACATGGATCTCTAACGTCTGATCAGCTGGGTTATAGGGCACCAAAATCATGGAAGAATATCATCTGTGGTTTTAGGGTTTTAAGGGAAAAAAATAGTCAGCTCTACTGAAGTCAGGGTTTGGGGGCCAGCTTGTCAGTTACAGCCTGCTCCCTGGTCCTCATGGACACTTGGCTCCGAAGGGCTCCTCCAGCGCCTGGAGCACAGGGAAGGCTCGGCTGGAGGCTGGAGGCCAAGGCTCTGCTGCTTCTCTCTGGGCACACAGGGAGCCCGACAGAAGTTGCATGCCAGACAACCTTCTTTGCTCTCACCAGGAACAGTCAGATAATTGACCTCTGATGCAGGTTAATCGTCCTTCCCAAACTGAACCGCCATCTGTGAGCTGGTGGCTATTAAATGACCGCAGATGTCCTGTTAGCAGGTGGGAGCGGAGCCTTGGGACATGTGGCTGGGAAGGGGCCAGGACGAGACATTTGAGTTCTGGAGAAATAGCTGTGTGAGTGCAATCCGAGGCAGCATCTCTCAAGGCCATCAGCATTCAAGGGTATGTGTGCACTGAGCCCCTGCTAAGGCTCTGTCCCGAAGAAGATGGCCTGGTTAGAGACACACCAGCACATATAGGAAACTCAGTGACAAGCTTGCTAAGCAGTGAAAATCAACGGTGGGCTTTCCCCTGGCTCATGGTTCCCGATTTATCCATTACTTGACTATGAGTTCATTAAGAATGAGAGATTCTTGGGCCCCGTGATGGATTAAATGGTGCTCCCTAGTTGAGTACTCACCTGAGAAGACTCATTTTCCCATCTTCTGAACCAGAGACCCAGAGAGCCATCTATGTGTGTGTGTGTTGTGTGTGTTAATTGCTCAGTGGTGTCTGACTCTTCGTGACCCCATAGACTAGAATCCTTCAGGCTCCTGTGTCCATGGGATTCTCCAGTCAAGAATACTGGAGTGAGTTGCTATTTCCTTCTCCAGGGGATTTTCCTGACCTAGGGATCGAACCTGGGTCTCCTGCATTGCAGGCAGATTCTTTACCATCTGAGCCACCAGGGAAGCCCAATATCCACCTGGCCTGATTTAAATCAGGAAGAAGGAGCACAGACGTTTGTAAATCTTCATTACAGTCTGTTAAGGAGCTAATAGGGAGAAGATGAGGAACTGGAGGAGTGAGGTGGGGACTGGAGAGAGAAGTGGGGTGGAGAGTCAGCGAGTGATGGAGAGAAGGGAACACACTGAAAGGAAGAGAGTGGGGAAGCTGAGCTATGATGGGTTTAAGTGGGAGAGACTGCATCCCCCTGTTCCCCTGGGGACTGAGCTTCTGGGCGAAGACGCCTGGAGTGTGCCCCCACCCTGAGATCCCCAATCTCTACGCCTGTCTCTAGAACTCTGCAGGCGGCCTCTGCAGACAGAGGAGGGGTGCTGGCAGCTCAGGACTGCAGCCACAGCAACCAAATCAAGACCACTTCAAGGACTGGAAGCAGTCAAGCTACAGGCTGCACTCCTCCCCACAGTCAGAGGGTACGGTGAGCCCTGCAAGCAAGGTGGCTGCCAGGTGGCATCACTCATGAGAAGCTTAGCATATGTTCTGGCATGTCCTGGTTGCATAAATTTGAAATAAAATGATACTGTTTGTCGTGTCTGACTCTGCGACCCTATGGACTGTAGCCCACAAGGCTCCTCTGTCCCTGGATTCTCCAGACAAGAATACTGGAGTGAGTTGCTATTTCCTTCTCCAGGGGATCTTCCCAACCCGGGGATGGAACCTGGGTCTCCTGTATTGCAGGCAGATTCTCTACCATCTGAGCCAAATAAATCAGTATTAATAATAATACTAACAATGATGCTGTCATGCTTGATAAAAGACAGAAATGAACATTTTTATAACTGACATGAAAAAGAATAAACCTGTTATAATCGTTATTTGAAGCTACCTGAAAAACGAAGTATTTTGATGTATTATGTCCACTTTACATAACTATAGGTTAGATATAAGACATTAATGATAATGACATTTAGCCTAAAAGCTTGATGGTTTTTATCTGAATTGCTCCTAAGCAAAACTGGGAGCTTCAGCGGGCAGCCCATCACACACAGCGGCTTCTTGGAAAAAACGAACAGCTGGTCTTCATTGTCTGAGCCTCTTTGGTTCCTTGAGAAATCAACACACAGGCCTTCAGTCTCCTCTGTAAGCAGGAAGCTGCCGGCTCCACAGAGCACATGTTTGTTTTGTAGCGTTTCCTCCTCTCTGAGACAATGCTGACAACTTTGCTTAAGTAGATGAACATCCCCATGTCTATGTTTGCAGGTGGCAGGAACAGTCGGTGAACGTGAATAACGAGTTCTCAACACTGAGGCTCCCCTGGACTGGAGTGTCGTTGCTGCCAAGTCACTTGGTTCTTCTCTTCCTCCACTGCTTTTCTGTCTTCTCCCGTGACTTGATACATGACTCGATCATGGGATTCTCTAGGCAAGAATACTGAAATGGGTTGCCGTTTCCTTCTCTAGGAGATCTTCCCGACCCAGGACTGAAATCAGCTTTCCTGCATTGCAGGCAGATTCTTTACCACTGAGCCACCAGAGAAGCCTGTGATGCTGCCACACGTACCAAATTAATGTGTGCAATACACGCCCCGACAGATAATAGTTGCCAGAAATAAAGACAGGATCTCTAGCTGATGAATTTGACCATTTCAACTAATTTTTCACTTTGGAATGCTTCCTTTTAGTATTATTTTGAAAACTCCTTACATCTTCAATCCATGGGATGGATACATGCAAAACATCTAATGAGGTCTTTGCATTGCTGTTAACTGTTTTTAACAAAAGTTCCCCATAAATTCCATGAAAAGGGGAAAGGACAGGAAGAAGAGGAGAGACATTTTACAATTTACCAGAGATCTTAGTAATGATGACTGTAAACAGAAGCACTGACTAATCCTTTCCTAGGTTGGGTGGGGAATCTGGAAATGGGATTTAGTGGAAGAGAAGCAGATGCCTCAGCAGGTCCTTGGGGTGTCAGGGGAAGTAGGGGGCACCTACTTAGCAGCTCTGTGTACATCATTGACTGCCCCAGCATCAGATGCCTCATAGTGAAAAGACATACCCAGTGTATCTGGTTAATGCGAATGGTTATTCTGAGCTGTTTATGTTGGGAGTTTTTGAGTAAATGTGTTAAGTCACTCAGTTATGTCTGACTCTGCCACCCCATGGACTGTAGCCCGCCAGGCTCCTCTGTTCATGGGGATTCTCCAGGCAAGAATATGGAGTGGATAGCCATGCTCTCCTCCAGGGGATCTTCCCCATCCAGGGATTGAACCCAGGTCTCATGCACTGCAGGTGGATTCTTTACTGTCTGAGCCATCAAAATAGTCACACCATTTTCACTGCAGTCAAATAAATATTTTACCATGAAAAATTCTTTTCCAAAAGTGCACAAAACTCTAAGGTCAAATCAACAGACATGTATCATTTACTGTGCTTCCACTATCTATATGATCAAAATATTAATTTTTTCTTTGTATTTTATTGTATAGGACTTCCCTGATAACTTGGTAAAGAATCCACCTCAATGCAGGAGATCCCAGTTTGATTCCTAGGTTGGGAAGATCGTCTGGAGAAGGGATAGGCTACCCACTCCAGTATTCTTGGGCTTCCCTTGTGGCTCAGCTGGTAAAGAATCTGCCTGCAATGTGGGAGACCTGGGGTTTTTTTGTTACGTATGAAGTCTTTTTCCAAGCTGGTTGTTCTTTTGCTGCAAAACCATCTTTTGCTGATGTGTGTGTGTGTGTGTGTATTCTGAAGAGCAGTATTCATGTTTTCCTTTTTCCAAGCCTGCTCCTAGAGAAATTTCAACCTTCCAGAGGCATTAGATGCATATTTTTTGGTTGTGATTTTGTTTTACTGAGCCATGAATGCTTTCAACTGTGACAATACTGTGTCCATAATTTTCAGTCTTCTATTTCTTAGAGCTGGCATGCTAAGACTTCAGCAGCTTTTAAAGTCAGCTTCTGAGAACTACATTGTCTGTGTTTTAGAAGTATGTCTAGATGCTTCTAAGGCTTGGATTTAATCAGTTCAGTTGCTCAGTCGTGTCTGACTCTTTGTGACCCCATGAATTGCAGCACGCCAGGCCTCCCTGTCCATCACCAACTCCCGGAGTTCACTCAGACTCACGTCCATCGAGTCAGTGATGCCATCCAGCCATCTCATCCTCTTGTCGTCCCCTTCTCCTTCTGCCCCCAATTCCTTCCAGCATCAGAGTCTTTTCCAGTGAGTCAACTCTTCATGTGAGGTGGCCAAAGTACTGAAGTTGCAGCTTTAGCATCATTCCTTCCAAAGAAATCCCAGGGCTGATCTCCTTCAGAATGGACTGGTTGGATCTCCTTGCAGTCCAAGGGACTCTCAAGAGTCTTCTCCAACACCACACTTCAAAGGAATCAATTCTTTGGTGCCCAGCCTTCTTCACAGTCCAACTCTCACATCCATACATGACCACTGGAAAAACCATAGCCNTTCTTTTCCAAAAGTGCACAAAACTCTAAGGTCAAATCAACAGACATGTATCATTTACTGTGCTTCCACTATCTATATGATCAAAATATTAATTTTTTCTTTGTATTTTGTTGTATAGGACTTCCCTGATAACTTGGTAAAGAATCCACCTCAATGCAGGAGATCCCAGTTTGATTCCTAGGTTGGGAAGATCGTCTGGAGAAGGGATAGGCTACCCACTCCAGTATTCTTGGGCTTCCCTTGTGGCTCAGCTGGTAAAGAATCTGCCTGCAATGTGGGAGACCTGGGGTTTTTTTGTTACGTATGAAGTCTTTTTCCAAGCTGGTTGTTCTTTTGCTGCAAAACCATCTTTTGCTGATGTGTGTGTGTGTGTGTGTATTCTGAAGAGCAGTATTCATGTTTTCCTTTTTCCAAGCCTGCTCCTAGAGAAATTTCAACCTTCCAGAGGCATTAGATGCATATTTTTTGGTTGTGATTTTGTTTTACTGAGCCATGAATGCTTTCAACTGTGACAATACTGTGTCCATAATTTTCAGTCTTCTATTTCTTAGAGCTGGCATGCTAAGACTTCAGCAGCTTTTAAAGTCAGCTTCTGAGAACTACATTGTCTGTGTTTTAGAAGTATGTCTAGATGCTTCTAAGGCTTAGATTTAATCAGTTCAGTTGCTCAGTCGTGTCTGACTCTTTGTGACCCCATGAATTGCAGCACGCCAGGCCTCCCTGTCCATCACCAACTCCCGGAGTTCACTCAGACTCACATCCATCGAGTCAGTGATGCCATCCAGCCATCTCATCCTCTTGTCGTCCCCTTCTCCTTCTGCCCCCAATTCCTTCCAGCATCAGAGTCTTTTCCAGTGAGTCAACTCTTCATGTGAGGTGGCCAAAGTACTGAAGTTGCAGCTTTAGCATCATTCCTTCCAAAGAAATCCCAGGGCTGATCTCCTTCAGAATGGACTGGTTGGATCTCCTTGCAGTCCAAGGGACTCTCAAGAGTCTTCTCCAACACCACACTTCAAAGGAATCAATTCTTTGGTGCCCAGCCTTCTTCACAGTCCAACTCTCACATCCATTCATGACCACTGGAAAAACCATAGCCTTGACTAGATGGACCTTTGTTGGCAAAGTAATGTCTCTGCTTTTGAATATGCTATCTAGGTTGGTCATAACTTTCTTCCAAGGAGTAAGTGTCTTTTAACTTTTGAAAACCTACTATCTTCCAGATATGCTAAGAACTGAAGGTACAAAAATGAAAATGATACCTTAAAAGGCATTGTAAGGTTGAATGCATAAATGAGAACACCTGTTTCTGGTTCCCAGTAATAGTAAAGAATAGTAGAGCCCCACGTTCCCCACCTAGCTGGCCGGCCCCATGTGAATGTGAGGACTTGATGAGACTGCATCTGGCAGGAGGTACTTCTGGCTGTGCAGGTGTGTGGCCGGGGCTGCAGAAGACTGACATCTACCTCTTGGTGTGCTGTAAATGCATGGTCAATAACTTTAGGGCAAAAACAATGCCTTGGGGCCCCAATTCTCATAGAAGACTTTTGAAAATGCCACTGAGGGGAGGACCAATCCTACCCAACTAAGTGGTAGCTTCCATGACTGCTTTGCCAGGAAAGGAATATGAGAGGCCTGATTAAGAAAATTCCAAGTACCTGAGAATGTCTGGTAGCAAAACACAGATAAAACATCTTAAAATGGTTAGTTCTCAAATATTTTCAAATGTTCATCTCGAGTCTGATTCCAAAATAGATGGAAAGAAGCTGCTTTGGGCATCTTTTTATTCAGTTCAGTTGCTCAGTCATGTCTCTTTGCAACCCCATGGACTGTGGCATGCCAGGCTTCCCTTGTCCATCACCAACTCTCAGGGCTTGCTCAAACTCATGTCCATCGGGTGATGCCATCCAACCATCTCATCCTCTGTCATCCCCTTCTCCTCCTGCCTTCAATCTTTTCCAGCATCAGGTCTTTTCCAATAAGTCAGTTCTTCTCATCAGGTGGCTAAAACATTGGAGCTTCAGCTTCAGCATCAGTCCTTCCAATGATTATTCGGCACTGATTTCCTTTAGGATGGACTGGTTGGATTTCCTTGCAGTCCAAGGGACTATCAAGAGTCTTCTCCAACACCACAGTTCAAAAGCATCAATTCTTCAGTGCTCACTTTCTTTATGGTCCAACTCTCACATCCATACATGACTACTGGAAAAACCATAGCTTTCACTACACGGACCTTTGTGGGTAATGTCTCTGCCTTTTAATATGCTGTCTAAGTTTGTCATAGCTTCTTTCAAGGAACAAGCATCATTTAATTTCATGGCTGAAGCCACCATTTGCAGTGATTTTGCAGCCCAGGAAAATAGTCTCTCACTGTTTCCATTGTTTCCCCACCTATTTGCCATGAAGTGATGGGATCAGATGCCATGATCTTAATTCTTTGAATGTTGAATTTTAAGCCAGCTTTTTCATTCTCTTTCACTTCCATCAACAGGCTCTTTAGTTTCTCTTTGCTTTCTGCCATAAGGGTGGTGTCATCTGCATATCTGAGGTTACTGATATTTCTCCCAGCAATCTTGATTTCAGGTTGTGCTTCATCCAGTCCAGGACTTCACATGATGTACTTTGCATATAAGTTAAATAAGCAAGGTGATAATATACAGCTTTGATGTACTCCTTTCTCAATTGAACATCTTATTAGTTTCAATTTTATTTCACAGATTTTATACAACATAAAAAAGCATTGAATACTGAACTTTATTTACATGGTGTAAAACTTTTAATAACAAAAATTTATCATATAAGATGTTCAGTAGAGCAGAAACTCTGCCTGTGACCATTAATGCAAAGATTTAACATAAACTACACTCTATTCCATGATTTTTCACTCTATGAGAAAATCTCTAATGCAGTTTGTCTAAATGTAACAACTGCCCAGTAGCCTTCACTTTTATGAGCTTTACTCCCTCCTGTTTTATTCAAAACAGAGGCTGGCCGAGGGCTGTGATGATCAGAGCCTGCCACACTCATCAGGAAACACAAGTTTGCTTGTTCTTCTGATTGTCTCAGGATCGATTATCTTCAATGACAATAGTTCTAGAATAGGGTTCAAGTTCTACAAATATATATCGAAATTCATATTCACCACTTTCTGGGTTCTGGAAAGAAACAAAAACATAAACGAAAGAGCATCAAGGCCTTGCTTTCCCCTCAGCACTTCCCATGAGTCTGGGTTTGGGACCCCTACCCCACACGGCTCACCTCCTTCACTTCAAGATGCACGGTTCCCTGCTTCCCAGGCTCTGAGCCCTGGATGTAGAACTTCACTCGCATGTGTTTCAGCCCATCTTTTGTATATTCAATAAAGCTGTCAAGAAAATGAAAGAACACAAGCCTGACTTCCTCTCAAGCCTCTCCCACCAGCCCCCCTATCCCGGCTGATCCAATACCTAACGTGCTGCCTTCGCCCTCGCCGTGTCGCCTCCCCATAGCCTTTGACGGGCTCGCCGAAAACACTGATGACCTAGAGAACACAGACCAGGCCTGCTCCATCAGGGTTATGGTTTTTTAGAGCTTCCTGGAAAAATATTTTCTGACAAACCAAGTGACCCCACAAACTGCAGCACGCCAGGTTCCCCTGCCCTTCACTATCTCCCAGAGTTCACTCTAATTAATGTCCATTGAACATTTTTAGCAACATTTACCCAATGGTGTCTGATACTAAAACTTATGAGAGCAAAATGATACTTTAGTTACTAAAGGGAAAGGAAAGTCGCTCAGTCGTGTCCAACTCTTTGTGACTCCGGGGACTGTAGCCTATCAGGCTCCTCCATCCGTGGGATTCTCCAGCCAAGAATACTGGAGTGGGTTGCCATTTCCTTCTCCAAAACAAATGACCCTATTTAAAGCACACCTATAAAAACAAATGACCCTATTTAAAGCACACCAGATCAAGGGGTAGGAAACCATTATTCCTAATGGGAAAACTCACAATGAAGTGGAAATGAAATTTTTATTGAACTGAAAATGCAAATACTTTGGAATATTTTCATAAAATACAAATTTGATATGAAAGTAAAACAAATATTGCTTCAACTCTGAAAATATTTAGTTTGTTTGTTGAGTGTCTTCAGTATCAAAATTTTCAGACATAATGAAAAAAAAGTTAATAGGTAAAATGAGACAAATTAAAGAACTATGTATTTGAAACAAATGGGACAATTCTTCAAATAACTCACTGTAATAGATTAAACATGTCAGTATCAGAACATTAGAATTTTCTGTTTTTCAATCAGTCACAGTGCCTGGCAAAGAACAGGCCCCTAATAAATGCTGAGAAAATCAAGTTCTTAAAGTTTAATTATTCTTTGTAGAGTCGTTCAGGCAGCAAATTATGTTATGAGCTTGAAAACATCCCACTCCACGTTTATTCAGGGAAGTTGTTTTGTTCCAAATGCTGAAAATCACTGAATGTTTGTGAACAACACGGCAACTCTTCATCTCTTCCAGCATTTAACCACACGACTAGTCATATTTATCATTGTAGTATGTAAAGCGTATCTTGTCAGGTAGAATTAGGTTTCCCAGTAACTACAGTGGGAACTTCCTTATTCCCTGCTGAGTTTCACTCAGAGTGGCATCTCTCTCACGGCTCTCAGATCGCCCACGTTCAGTAAGAAGGAAAGACGTTAGAGACCGTTAGCTCCTGAGGCTTCCGTCTCCACGGGACTAGACAACGATGGAGCATATGGAGGCGGTGCCCAGGGAAACCCAGGGCAGGGCATGGATGCTGACAGGACCAACGCTGACAGTGTCTGTGGGTTCGAAACCTTCCCGCTCTCCCCAGGGACTGTCTCTTTGCTATTACTCCTTGGTCTATATAAGAAACAGCCATGCGATTTATGATGCTATATGCCATATTCTTTCAAAGTACAAGAATTAAGCTTTCAATGAATTAGATTTTTCAATGCTGAAGCTTTGCACTCAGGGAGTAAGAAATCTGGGCCTTCACAGGCTACACTGGCTTTCTGTGACTGGAAAGCCCTATGGAAAACTTCCTTCTCAATGGGATCCTTTAAAAAAAAAATCAACGCAGCTTTTCTGCGCCTGCCTACTCCTGGTTCAGGCAGGCTGTGCTTAAGACATAGGATCTGGAATCAGACAAACTTGGACTAGGTTCTGGCTCTCCCTCTTAACAGGCTTCCCTCGTGGCTCAGAAGGTAAAGAATCTGCCTACAAATGTGGGAGACCCGGGGCTTGATCCCTGAGTCGGGAAGATCCTCCAGGGGAGGGCATGGCATCCTACTCTAGGATTCTTGCCTGGAGAATCTCATGGACAGAGGAGTCTGGCAGGGTACAGTCCATGGGGTCGCAAGCAGTCAGACATGACTGAGAGAGTAACACGTTCACTTTCTCCCTCTTACTGGCTTGGTCACCTTAGCTTTGTTAATTTACTCTCTTTAAATGTCAGTGTTCTTCTGCACGCAGGATAGAGACTGCGCCTGGCCCGAGTGGTTCTCGTGCAAAAGAGCGCTCAGACCCTGGGCAGTGTGTGTGGTGCACACTATGCTCTCAGTAAGCTCCAACAATTCCCACTATGATCATGAGGTCATGGATCAGGTTTTTAAAAAGACTGGACACTTACTGCATGAGTTTAACATGCTGGTATAGTCTAAGCTTTTACAATTAAAATTGAAATGTCCCTGTATGGACCTCTGGGTGCTGCCCATAAATCAAAGCATTTCAAGTAGCGAACAAGGAGCTAATAACATAATCACAACCCAACCATTCCGATATATTACATAAATTTCACCAGTCTCGGAACCACTATGTGACTTCTGCCCACCACTTCCCCGGTCACCCCAACTTCTTTTCCTCCCTATTGTTGGAGTTGGAATAACTCAGCCTTGAAGACTAACCTCAGGATGCGATCTGCACTTTTCTAGGGCTTTCCCATATATCTTATTTGGACTAGATGAAGAAAAAAGTTCTCTGAAGATCGTGTAAAACAAGCCACCTGAAAATCACAGAAAAAGGAGATCTAGCGAAACAAGAACGAGACAAATGGAGAAAGAAAAAGACATTCAGGAGGTTTATACTTGCTGTGATTTCAACCTGTAATGGTGATTCCAATAAGCACCACTATTAAGTAGGTAAAATCTCTTCCAGCTTCTTTCACTGTAAAGAGAAAACACCTCTGGTTACATGTGTGCTGGACATGAGCTGGATGCTCTTGGCTTCAGGATTTCCAGCAGGTGAGATGTGGGTTTGGGACACGGGAGGGGTTGGCGCGTGTTCTGGAGCAGCTGCTGCATTGGAATCACTTGAAAAGTTATTTGGAAAGAACCACAGTCAACTCTGGGAGCAGGGCTGAGGAGTCAGTTTGTTAGGTACTTGATCTTAATGCCTCCTTACTGTCTAAGATGAGGAATTCCTTTAATCCAGTTCTTCTGAACCCTCCCACATGAAGTGGCAGCTCACGCCTCCCAGTTAAAGGCTAGCTCTTCCTCCTGCTCTAAGACCTGGTGGGGGCTTCCACCTTGCAAGACACATGCTCTGTCCAGGGTACAATATAACTGGAAGGAAGGAGGAAATGGGCCACCCCAGCCCTGAAGCGGCCGGAGGCCCCACCAGCAGAGCCAGCTATATCCTAAGGGAGATGGGAAGGGGCGCAAAATAGATTGGGACGAATGGGAGCTGACTGATCAGCACTCTCCGATCAAACACTGAAGTCTGACAAGCAGCCTGGGAGCTGGTGCACAGCTCGGCTCGTGCTTGCAAAGATGGAGCGAGCATGGTCCACATTAAGTGAAGTTAAAAATGACAGCACTGCCACAGCGAGCTGTGGGTGTGCTCGAGTGCATGTCGGACACCAGGGCCGGCTGTCCCGAGGGGGGCCTGGAAAACACTGCTCACAGGTGCTCTGACAGCCCTGGGGATGGCCCAGCCAGGTGGCAACAGTCGTGACAATGAACAGCTCGGTTTCTGGACCTGAACCGCTCTTCACGCCCGGCATTCATTTACCAAAGGAAGGCCAACTCCATCAGTCCATCAGGAGGCACTTGCGCAAGCATAAGATTCCCCTGGTCCTTCACCAGAGCCCCTTGGCCATTAACTTGGTGACCCTATGCTGGAAAAGGGGACACTTCAAGGTACACCGGACAGAGTCTAAGCTGACATCAATAACCTAATGAGTCTCTACTGTCCCTCTGTTAAGTGGCTGTGGTGGCTATGTAATAAAGAGCCTGGCATGTAAGAGGGTCACAGCTGGGTGGACTTACCAGACAGTCATTTCCCTGATTTTCAAAGTATAACTGGAACGGCTATACTCAGTCATCAGCAACAAAAGTCCCTAAACTAGGTCCTTTGAGGTGCATTGCCCATCATACCATAATGAGAAAAGTCGAATGGAAGCCTCTAAAACTGCCTCCCACTGATCAAAACAGTAATTAAAAAACAGCACTGCATCTAAGGGCCAAATGTCAGAGAGAGCGCTATTCTTAGAGACTAAAGACAGGTGTGGTTGTCCTAAGAGGTACTGGCGTGGCTATTAGGAAACTGAGATTAGAAATACTCACATTCAGTTTTTAGTTGTGCAAAACTGGGGAAATTAGCCTTACACATACTACTGAGCCTGTCTGAAAAAGTAAACGGTGAGATTCAAATGAGATGAAGTAACACCTGGGAAATCTACTTGTCTGTTACAAAACATCAAACAACAGTTTTATAAGCTCTCTCCACACCAAACTAATAAAAAGTTGAGAAAAATCTTACAGACGTAATTCAGCAAAGTTGCATCAAAATCAACCGTCAAATGTGAATTCTCAAATCTGGGAAGAAAACTGCAGGCCTATCATCTCTGCTTCTTAACTGCCTTCAATGGTTCTACCTTTTAATTTGCGTGAACCGTTTATTCTCGGTTCTGAATTTATATAAAGGGCGCTGCCAGCTCCCGTCACGTTTGCTGAGAAACTGATCGCTACACGGAATCCCCTTTACCTTTCTGTGACGTTGAGAGGACGGTTTCCCCGCCCTGACTCCTGTGCACAGACACTTGCTTGCTGCCGTCCTCCTTCGCGCTCTGGGGGCTCCGTCCTTGCGTCCAGATGGATCTCTGGGTGACTTCCCAAATACACCTAGGTCGCGCCGCCGTGTTCTGNGCACAGCTCGGCTCGTGCTTGCAAAGATGGAGCGAGCATGGTCCACATTAAGTGAAGTTAAAAATGACAGCACTGCCACAGCGAGCTGTGGGTGTGCTCGAGTGCATGTCGGACACCAGGGCCGGCTGTCCCGAGGGGGGCCTGGAAAACACTGCTCACAGGTGCTCTGACAGCCCTGGGGATGGCCCAGCCAGGTGGCAACAGTCGTGACAATGAACAGCTCGGTTTCTGGACCTGAACCGCTCTTCACGCCCGGCATTCATTTACCAAAGGAAGGCCAACTCCATCAGTCCATCAGGAGGCACTTGCGCAAGCATAAGATTCCCCTGGTCCTTCACCAGAGCCCCTTGGCCATTAACTTGGTGACCCTATGCTGGAAAAGGGGACACTTCAAGGTACACCGGACAGAGTCTAAGCTGACATCAATAACCTAATGAGTCTCTACTGTCCCTCTGTTAAGTGGCTGTGGTGGCTATGTAATAAAGAGCCTGGCATGTAAGAGGGTCACAGCTGGGTGGACTTACCAGACAGTCATTTCCCTGATTTTCAAAGTATAACTGGAACGGCTATACTCAGTCATCAGCAACAAAAGTCCCTAAACTAGGTCCTTTGAGGTGCATTGCCCATCATACCATAATGAGAAAAGTCGAATGGAAGCCTCTAAAACTGCCTCCCACTGATCAAAACAGTAATTAAAAAACAGCACTGCATCTAAGGGCCAAATGTCAGAGAGAGCGCTATTCTTAGAGACTAAAGACAGGTGTGGTTGTCCTAAGAGGTACTGGCGTGGCTATTAGGAAACTGAGATTAGAAATACTCACATTCAGTTTTTAGTTGTGCAAAACTGGGGAAATTAGCCTTACACATACTACTGAGCCTGTCTGAAAAAGTAAACGGTGAGATTCAAATGAGATGAAGTAACACCTGGGAAATCTACTTGTCTGTTACAAAACATCAAACAACAGTTTTATAAGCTCTCTCCACACCAAACTAATAAAAAGTTGAGAAAAATCTTACAGACGTAATTCAGCAAAGTTGCATCAAAATCAACCGTCAAATGTGAATTCTCAAATCTGGGAAGAAAACTGCAGGCCTATCATCTCTGCTTCTTAACTGCCTTCAATGGTTCTACCTTTTAATTTGCGTGAACCGTTTATTCTCGGTTCTGAATTTATATAAAGGGCGCTGCCAGCTCCCGTCACGTTTGCTGAGAAACTGATCGCTACACGGAATCCCCTTTACCTTTCTGTGACGTTGAGAGGACGGTTTCCCCGCCCTGACTCCTGTGCACAGACACTTGCTTGCTGCCGTCCTCCTTCGCGCTCTGGGGGCTCCGTCCTTGCGTCCAGATGGATCTCTGGGTGACTTCCCAAATACACCTAGGTCGCGCCGCCGTGTTCTGCTCTTGCAGCCCCCATCTCCACCTGGGCTCAGTCTGCGAGCAAGCTCTGTGAGGCACGGAGTGTGGCAGAAACCATGGCTTCCCGGGACACCCATGCAGTCTCTCCGTGCACCGCACAGCTCTCAGGAGAGTGCAGATCATGCTCCCGGAAGGCCGCCCCTCTCAGGGAAGAAGCCAGCTTTGAAGAGCAGACCTTCGTGACCTGCCACACACCGGATCGGACGCGGGCTCGAGCGCTCGCGTCCACACCGGTGACGCTGCACGGGCGAGTTCGGCAAAAACGTTAGCTCCAACTGCGTCAATCAAGACAGAACGTCTCCCGAAAGGAGCTGACGCCCACTTTCCCTTCCCTTCGGCTCTCCTTTCCCTGGACTGAAAGTACTTGAATTCCTTGCTCTGCTGACTTTCACCTGATCCCCGGCAGGCCCCTTGCAAAGAGACCTGAAGACCGCTAGGAGTCCTGGGAGTGGTAGTTCGAGGGCGGCACTCCTCCCGGAACTGCCGCGGCGCGGGAGGCTCAAGGACTACATCTCCTACAGTGCAAGGCAGCCGGGGCGCGCGCCGACGCCTCGGGGCCTCCCATACGCCCCTGCGCGGACGCCACGAGCCTGGGCCTGACAGGAAGGCGGGGCTTTGTTGATGGCAGGCTGGAATGGGAGCTGGGGCTGCGTACTTCCGGAGCTTGCAAAAATCAAGTTCGCGGTTACAAACTGCCCATCCCGGTGTCCCACTAGAAGGGGCCGTGCCAAGTGGGGAATTCTCGGTCTGACTGTGGCCCTGCTGTTGCCTTTGCTCAGACGATGTAGCCTTTTCGTTTGGTGTTCTTAAGTCGGGCAGGAAGCAGCGAAGACTACCCCAGTGCCAGCAGGTGGGGAGGGCGAAGCACTCCCAGAGCCCGCGTGGGAGCACAGAGTCGGCGTTGTGCTCTCGTCGCCGCCAGGCGTCCTCGGCGTCGGCGCCAGGTCCCCTGGAGCCGGCTGATAGGCTGGGTTGCCCTCGGCCCCGCCCCCCCCCGCCCCACGGCGCCTCTGCGCACGCACCTGCGTCGGGGGGCGTGTCCCGGGGCGGTGCGACGGCCTGGAGGAGGAGCGTCGGCGCTGGGTAGCCATGGCAATCGGACGCGGCCGGCTCCTGCAGCTGCAATGGCAGTGCCTCTTGGCGCGGCCCCCTCCTCTTAGCTGCTTTGGCTCAGCTTTCGGGAGCCCCGGGGCTGCCGCGGGGCGCGCAGAGTTCAGGTGACTCTCCGGGGGTGGGGTGGCGTTGGGGCGGGCGCCCGGGAGCCCCGACGGGAGTAGCCCCTCACTGCCCCGCCTTTCTTTCGCTTTCTTTTCATTGATTCCGACCTGTTAGCGCGGGAAAGGTCTGGAAGGACGGAGAGAGGAAGTGTCTAAAACTTGGAAGCGAGGGGTAACCTCAAGTCACGGTACAAGTCGAGGAGCTTCCCTGGAATATTCTGTCTTCTCGGTTCATTCAGTTAGTGGGCCCTGGGGGTACGGGGGCGTGCGAGCCCCTAGACCTGGAGCGGCCCTCGCGGAAAGCCGCCGCGTGGACGCGCCCACCTGCGGGGGCAGGTGTGAATCTCCTCGCTCCCGCGCCGGGTAGCCGGCAAGGCTCTCCTCTAAAGCGTGTTCCCGAAGTTATTTCCTACCTAATTCTGGGGCCGGGTTTTTGTCTTTTTTATGCGTTTAGAAAAGTCGATTCTACTTATCAAAACATAATCAATTTTCTCTCCTGCACCCAGTTCACGAACAGAGGACTCAGCCCCTAACCAGGTAACGCTTTTAGGCAGGTTGGTCTGGGAGCTGCACCTCCGCCATCACGGCCAGGTTTGCGTTTCTGAGTATACCCTGGGGGGATGCCTTCTGTTAATAGACACCCCTCGGTGCTCGCTCCCTGATTCTCTTCTGCAGTCGTCCTGTCCAAGCGGAGGAGGGTGAGTGTATGTGTGTTGTTGTTCTGGTGACAGGGGGCTCGTCTTCGCTCCAGTTCTCTCAGGGTGCCCGGCGCCTAAAGGGTGGTCCTCTTCTGCAGTTACAGAAGGAGACTGGAGGAGTGAGGTCGGGAAGGGGCAGGGCATAGGAGGCGGCAGCTGCTTTCCAAAAGGAACTTCAGTTTAGCTCCAAGGACAGTGGCTCACTTCACAGAGTGAGTGGCCCAGGTGTCGGAGGAAGTATCCCTAGTGCTGTCTTCATGTCTTATTACATCCCTTTCTTTCATCCTGAGCTATTCCCAGCTCTGCACCAGTCTTCCCAGTTAGATTGCAAGGTGGAGGAATAGTGCTAAGGGCCGTTTGGATTCTTGAAGACTTTTTGCTTGTAGATCTCGATTTATGGATATAGAAAGTCTGCCATATTATGCCTTCTAATAAACCAGATGTCTGTTTAAGCATAGAAAAGGATTCTGTAACTAAGCAGTGATTAACACTACACGACTACTTACCAGCTCAACTACTTAAGGTATATTTTTTTTCCTCCTGAATCTCCAGGACTGTGTCCCATGTCCATCCTGCCAGGATTCATTACCCCATTAAGCTAGTTTCAGAAGCAGGGCCCCCTCCCTAGGTATTACAGTGATAGTTGGTTCTTGAGAATAGCTGTAAACGCTCTACATATCACAAGCCTCGTGACAAAATGGTGACAATGCCTGCAAAATTTCTGTTATGTAGGAGAGAAAGGAATTTAAAGTAGGAAGACTGAACTTTAAATCAATTTGCCACTGTTACTAAAATTAGTCTTTATATATAAGGTTCTGTTAGTGGGAAGCAGGATGATTGTTACATGATGAATCTTCTATTTGTAAGTTGAGTGAACTTCTTGTTGAAATGATGCAATTAGAATGCCTGTAATTATGCCTGGCATGGAAGTGTGCATGGCAGTCTGTGATTTGGAGGTATATAAATTCTTTTTGGTCAAGAAAAGTCATATCTTAAGAATGGTTATAGTCTAAGTAGGTGGTTATTTTTAATATCTCGAGGCAGAAAAAATTAGATTTTAACAAAGAATCACACAAAATGTTTAATATGTTTAAATCTTTTTAACACAAAATATGAATTTGTATAAATAAATATCTTAAACTGTAAGGATATCACAGGAAGCTGTCAAGTTGGCTTAGTTTCTGCTTGGTCTAATTTCTTTGATTTATCAGATAAAAAAGTAGGTTTTTAAAATACTGAACTTAATTCAAAGCAATCAGGTAAAGTTTGTCACTTGATAAAAAGTTGGTTTTAAACTAAATGTCATTCTAAAGCTTAATCAGTTCAGTTCAGTCGCTCAGTCATGTCCGACTCTTTGCGACCCCATGAATTGCAGCACACCAGGCCTCCCTGTCCATCACCATCTCCCAGAGTTCACTCAGACTCACGTTCATCGAGTCCGTGATGCCATCCAACCATCTCATCCTCTGTTGTCCCCTTCTCCTCCTGCCCCCAACNAATTTTCCACAGTTTATTGTGATCCACACAGTCAAAGGCTTTGGCATAGTCAATAAAGCAGAAGTAGATGTTTTTCTCGCACTGCTTAACTTTGTAGCCATACAGAGCTTCATGACATGCATGGGACTTCCTGGTGGTGAACTGTGTAGCTCTGAAGAATGTGCAGTTAGTTTATTTTATGGAGAAATGCAGATGTGCTCTCAATGGTGCCAAAGTACAAAACGATAAGATGTATGGTGACACAGATGTCACTGTTAATTACCTCATTAGAGCCTCAGTCTTCTGCTCAGGCAATGTGGGGCTAGGGAGATCTAGTTTAATCATGGAAAAACAAAACAGGAACAAATGGGCTGTACTTTTCCAACAGATATGAGCTAATAGGCAGGGGATTCCCTCTTGACCTGGAACACTAATGTAACAATTTGGGGGAAAAATGTTAAAGAAGTTTTGAGCTTTCTGCAGGGTGTGCTCAGAGGACCTGGAGCCCAGAATGCTTGGGGGCCTTTGAGAACCAAGGCTCCAGCCAAAAGGATGTTTTTTGCTGTGATAGCTGTGCTCCCAAACCTTCCTGTGTGTGGGGTTCTCAGTTTTGAGATGAGAACAACAACTCTCCCTTACAATTCATTACATTTTCAGTACACAGGAAATATTAGAGAGTACACTGTGTTCTCTCCAGTCTTCCAAGTTCTGTTTAAAAACAAGCACCACCAAAAACTCTGTAATTCCCTAAATCTTGTGAATCAGATGTATTACCAGTTAATACCTTGTTATCTTTCCTTGCAGACTGCTTTTCTTGGTGTGTATGTGTTTGGTTTTTTCCTCTGAAGAGAAAAATACAAACATAAGATTTTGTAGTGAATGCTGATAGAATCTGCATTTTCGATCAATGTGTTATTAAGTTAGAAAACATTTATTGAAGGCCTTCTTCGTGCTGGGGGTGTTGTAGGTGATAGGCAGTGAGCAGACCACGCAGAAGCCCTGCCAGCACAGCCCTTCCACCCCAGTGACGGTGGGCGAGCGAAATGTGTGGTGTCTGGTGATGCATGCTAAGGAAAAAAATGGGGGGAGCATCATGTGTGTGTGAAGTGCAGATTGGAATTTAGAGCGCATGGCTGGAAGATCTCGATGAGATGGTGGCATCTCAACCCAGGAGACACAGAATACAGTCTAGATCCTCCATCCTGGCTTCATGCAGCTGAAGGCACTCGGGTGTTCTTCATCTTCCCTGACTTCCTGGCCAAGTGCAGAGACGCAGAGTGGGAGAGGGCAGGACGAGATGCTCGTTTGGAAAGCTCTGCAATGCCCTCTCCCTCTTTAGTCAGAGAATCCCACCTGGGCACTAATTGTTATACTTCTATTTACATTTTTGTTTAAGCAAAGATTTCCATAGCCAACAAGCTTCAAGTCCACTGATCTTGTGTGTCTCCACGGCAGGCACCAGGTGATGCCTAGTCTGTGGGCAGCACCGTCCCCAAGCCTCCTGAGAGCAGGCTGTGCTCATGGTCAAGGGCCATCCTTTGTCTAGATCTGTCCATGTGGACTTCATTCTTGCACTCTGAGAGACTATTGCCCTGTCTTCCAAGTGCTTGGGGTCCTCTCCCTTTGCCCCCCAGTCATCGTGCATATCTGGTAGGAAAAATGGGTGATTAAACCGGTGGTGAACAGAGTGTATTCTCAGAGCCATAGGGTTGGTGAGCCAAGCACGTGGGTGCCGCATGCTCTAGGTTCTGCTTGATTCTGAAATGTGTGCTGGCTGGGAGGGTTAGTGATTGCTGTGTCTGTGTGTGGCAGGGGGTGGGAGTCAGGTGTGTGGAGGCAGGTAAGGAAGCAGGTTCCAGATTGCCCCAGTAGAAGCAGAGTGTCCACCGGGAGGTATGCGCTTGCTGGCTGGCTGGCCGTCTCGGGTCCCTGCCCAGCTGCTGTTGAGAACGGCTGGTCTTGAGGGGTGACTGTAGTGAACACTGATTTTAGCAGGTGGGGGTTTGGTGGTCCTGTGGCTGTGACTGCCGGAGCAGAACTGGGACCGCTCATTAGCCCTCCAAGATGGGCGAACCTGAAGATGGTGCCAGATCCAGTTCAGGCATTTAAGTTTTTTATTTTTTTTTTAAACCCTACTGAGATGTGCTGCAATTCATGGGTTCCCAAAGAGTTGGACACAACTGAGCGACTGAACCGAACTGATAACTTTACTGTTCTTCTATTGTGTTTTTTAAACTGGACAGTTGGCACATTTTATCTTCCCTTTTTGTTTGCATTCAGTACTTTAAAAAAAAAAGTATTTATTTTTGATTGAAGCATAATTGCTTCACTGTTTCCACCAAGTTCTTTCTGTAGCACCTTTTGATGTGCTGATGGTTTATAAGACGCAGCAGAGTCAGCCCAGCCTCCAGGTTTGCTCAGGACACTAAATGTCTGACTGCCACCCCCACTTTCTGTAGACGAAGTTTCACAAGCGAGTCGTCTTTGGAATGCATGAATCCTTTCTGTTTCGCAGAGGGGAACGGATAGTTCACCTTTGTAATTAGTATATTCCCTATGTGCTTTCAGAATGAGGCCAGGCGCCATGTTGCCCTCAGGCCCCGCTTCCCTGAGTCACTGTGCCCAGCAAGACAAGGTCTGTAGAAGGCCCAGCGCAGGCTGCTCTGCGTCCCTGGACAGGTAAGGGGCGAGGTGCTCTGCTGCAGCTCAGGGCTGCAGGGGCGGTGTTATTAGAGAAAGTTCAGTGCCGAATACTTCAGGTTGCTATTTTGAGCTCTCTAAGAATAGACGTGTGTGGGGAAAATGTACAGTGTGGAGAGCTGGCTATGAGTCATCACAGCCTGTCACTGTCATCATCAGAGTAGTTTCATGAAGCCAAACTTGTAAAAGTGACAAGTGCATTTAATTTTCCTTTTTAAAAAATGTTCTTCACAATTATTCACTTTCCACTTGATAAAGACCCTTGGAAAAGGAGAAAGATTAAAGTGTGTCCTTTGGACAGCTCAGGAGGTCTCTGACTTACTTGGCTTTCAGGATTTGGGGAACCCTTTTCTGTCATGTCAGGTTCCATTCTGTGACCCTCAACAACAAGATCTGTAGAAACTGATAAAAATACTTGCTATTTGAAATTGATGCTGAAATGCCTGTGGCTTCATACCATACTAACATCTCTGGAGCAGCAGCTGTGCGCTCAGTGTTGTGTGCAGTCACTGGGGGCGTCTTGCAGGGCAGGGAGCAGGCTCCCCTAGTCCACGTGCTGCAGAACGCACATAAAGCCTGAGTTCAAGTTTTGGACTTTTAATATCACATCGTAACTTGATCAGGTAACAGTGTCCATACTTGCAATATGTTTTTAAAAAGAAAGGAAAAGCCAAAACAGAAAGATTTAACTAAGGACATGGATTTAAACTTTAAACCATACACTCTGGGAATTTTGTTGTTGTTCATTCACTCAGTCGTGTCTGATTCTTTGTGATCTCATGAATTATAGCTCGCCAGTCTCCATGTCCTTCACTATCTCTTGGAATTTGCGCAAACTCATGTCCACTGAGTTGGTGATGCCATCCAACCATCTCATCCTCTGCCGTCCCCTTCTCCTCCTGCCTTCAATCTTTCCCAGCATCAGGGTCTTTTCCAATGAGTAGGCTCTTTGCATTAGGCAGCCAAAGTATTGGAGCTTCAGCATCAGTCCTTCCAATTCAGGATTGATTTCCTTATTAGGATTGACTGGTTTCATCTTGTTATCCAAGGCACTCTCAAGAGTAGTCCTCTTATTCTTCTCTGGGAATAGACTCTGTCAAACAATAATCTGATAGTAGAACTAGAACAAATATCACTTTAGCTGATCTGTCCATGGATACCCGAGGGCCTTCTCTGAACCAAACGCTCTGTTTGGGGAAGGAGGCAGTTGGTGAGCCACTCACATGTGTTCTCATGAGGCTTCCAGTCCTGTGGAGGACCCAGATTGAAACAAGGAGTGGATTATAAATTGGGGTACGTGCTGTCCAGAAAGCAAATGGACTCTATAATCCAGATTAGTAGGGCGGGATGGTTAGGCAAGACTTCTCTTGAGGAGCTGACATTTAAGCTGAGAACTGAACACAGAGATGAAAGGGCCTGGAGAAGAGCCTCCGGAGAGGGGCAGCGCGGTGGGTGGGGGTTCTGCACCTGCTGCCGGAGCGG
>SJYW01042787.1:2008839-2029994 GCA_006410735.1 Raphicerus campestris
AGCGGGGTGCTGGGGGTGGGGGCGGGGGCGGCAGCCCACAGGCCCAGGGGAGGGGCGGGCCTTGCTCTCCCTGTGGGGCTTTACGCTCAGAGGTGCGATACCGTTTGCTTTCTGACGTGGCCTTGTTCACATCTCTGCCCGTGTCCCTGCTGCTCAGTGGGGCGGAGGGAGAGACACCGGCAGAGCTGAGATGGGAGCCCCGGGACTCTTGCACGGAAAGGGCTGCTGGCTTTGGGAGGTGAACGGCCAGGTGTTTTCTGGAAGCTGCTCTGACTCCTCTCCTCCTTCCTGCCCCCAGTTTGCCCTCAGAAGTCCTGCTGAAGATCCTGTCCTACCTGGATGCGGCGGCCCTGCTGTGTGCCGGGTGCGTGAGCAGGCGCTTCTATCACCTGGCCAACGACAAGTAAGGAGGCTGCATGTTGCTGTTGGGTCCAGTGGCGTTTCGATGGAAGTTGTGAAAACTAGCGAGAGCTTCTGAGCCATTTTTGAGAATGTAGAAAATTTCGAGAGTGGTTTCCGACCTATGTCTCCCGGGTGAAGTTTTCAATGGTTTGCCCTTCTGCGTTTTAGGAAAGGGATAGTCTTTGCATGAACTGGAAAAGGTCACACTTGTTCTCTATGAAGCTGTTGGAGAAAGTGGCCTCAGGTCTGTTTTCTGGAAGGACTCGCTGTCCCCCAGAGGTGGGCAGGCTTCCCCCACAGCCCACAGTGCTGGCATGGTACCTGCTCTGACCTGCCCCGCTGGGCCTTGTGGAGCAGACCCTGCAGGAAGACAAGGGAGGGGCTCCCCGAAACCTGGCTGCCATGGGATGTGCTTGGTGCAGGGGTGTGAGGGGAGGGCGGGGAGGACAAAGCATGCCCAGGGAGCCTCTGCCCCAGGGAGGAGGCCCGCAGAGCCCCTGGGCTGGTGAGGGGGTCCATGGGAAGAGGGGTGAATCCCCTTCTTATGTGCTGTCGCTGTGATCTCTGTTGGCGGCTCAGAACATTGTCTCGAGGGTGAGAAGTGGGCTCCCCCCAGCTTCTGGCGAGCGTTGTGGGGTCTTCGCTATGACAACCCTCTATTTTTAACATCAGAAGGGTCAGACGGGTGTTGGTCCCATGCAGAAGGCCCGTGTCAACCATGGCAGAGAGCATGACAGAGGGGAATGTGGATTTCAGGAGTGGTTTACTTGGTGAGGGAGTGGAGAGGGCCGGAGGAGGGCGCTGTGGTGTGTAGACACAGCTGCACAGCGCTCCTCAGTGCCGGACCCGCAATAGCCGCATCAGAGCCAGCAGGGAAGGCGAAAAAAGTATCGGACCCCTGGTGTACATTTCTGCAGATTTAAATTCTGTGTTCTAGAATCTGTGTTAAAAATCTCTCCAGCCACGTTCTCATAATAAGAAGGGGACATATGCCATTCTCTGGTTGGTCAGGGTGGTTTTCTTATCTGTTAACTTAAAAAAGATATTTCTTGTATGAGAAAATAACGTGTCTGTGTCAGTATATATGCATAGTGTCAGTTCCTGAGACAGTTCAAGAATAAATGGAAAGCAAGTTTTGTGTGTCTCTCTCTTAGTGACCCTCAGAGATGCAGACATTCACTGAAGCAAAGAGCAGTGAGGTGTCTTTCAAGGAGGGGGTTGGCTAAATGACCAGAACTGTAGCTTCTTGGGAGTTCTTACTTAATTCAAGGACAGAACTGAGACTATTCAGATAAACTTCTAAGCCGTAAGTTTCTTAGGCTTTGTCCCCTCAGTCCAAGGCCCACGAGGTGCAGGCCCTGGGCTCTCAGCAAGACTGGGAGCCTCAGCTGTAGTTAGATTCTTTGCACTTCTGTTGTTGGTTATCTGTCCATCCCACTTTCTTGGAAGTGGTTGTGCTATAAAAATCTGAGCTTCTTCTGAAGTTACCCTCGTGTTTGTTCTCTTTTATGGAGGAGAGTCTTAGTGGGATAAGTTGAATTGTATTCTTAAGACTTACAGTCTGATTTCACAGCCAGACTTCATAAAACAACTTCACGTTAACAACTGAACAGGTAAACCATGAATGTTCCTGAGAAGTTGGTGGTACTTTCTGAGCCTTGTTTGACGAGAGGACAGGAGCCCCTCCCATGGCAAGTTACACTGTTGACTTACAGGGAGATACGTCATGAGGGTGGGGTCTCCTTTTTCCCTTGTTGTCTGGGAGGTGTCCCCCGCCACCTGCATGGGGCAGCCCTTGGCATGAGCCCTTGGGTCTGCGGTGGTTGGCTGGGGGCGGGGGTCACAGGGAAGCCTGGATCGGGCTGAACCTGGCTCTCTCTAGTCCTCTGGGAAACACTGTTTATCAGAACATTAAATTGGCCCCATTTCCTGACCAACCAACCTGATGGAATTCTTCCTGTGCATGGCTCATAGTCAGAAAGCTCTTGCCCTTCAGTCTGCTCTAGCTTTTTAACCAGGTTGGGCATTTTGTGATCAAGAAATGAGTGTTTTTGGGTTTAGGGACTGTCTAAAAGCCTCTTAAGCTTGACCTTTGTGTTTTATAGATAATGAAGTGGAACAATATAGGTAATATTGAATATTTTAATTGTGTAGGATATTTTTTATTCTCTTCAGGCTCCACCGATGGTGAATTAAGTGAGATAATGTGTGTGAAAGTGTAGGGTGGTACCTGTGGCCAAGCCAAGGGTGTGACATCACTGCCCTACCCCTCACACCCATCTCTGGGCCCGTGTTCTGTAGTTTGTGAGCGCTGGAGCTTGTGGAAAATAGAGTGAGCCGTAGTTCTTGTGGTGCGGAGGTGGGAAGTTTGGGGTTCAGTGGAGATCTGGCTGAAGTAGAATAACACTGAAGTGGAATGGCTGAGTAAATCAGAAGAAAGCATGGACAGGCATTTATGCAAAGGGAGTTTTCAGAAGCAAGCATCTTCTCAAGGGATTTTGGTGGAAGAGCTCAGATTACCTGGATGTTCTCAGCTGATGATTATTTTGCATCTGTTACTCCCTGTACAAAAGCCTGTAGAATTTTGAGCTGAAACATGAATAAGACAGAAGCCTTGGAGTGAAATGATTTTGTGAGGGGAGAAATGACTAGAAAAACTCATACTAGAAAGCGATGTTGGTAGTAGGCAGGAGTCTGACTGCTGGCTCGTTTGCTGGGAATTCCTGCATGGAGAGTGTTGGAGGATCCCTCCAACTGTGCTGTCTGAAAAGACTGACCCCTCCAGACCTTCCCCTCCAGAAGTCTTGCATCCCAGGCCTCCTGCAGATCATCCTTTTTTGCATTCAATTAGAAACACGGAGACAGAAATTAGTCAATAATTAATTATGCAAATTTTCCCCTTCACACTAGGAAACCCTGTGTTAACTCCTGCCTTAGTTTCCCTCCGGACTGCTTTTCCTTCCTGATGGAGAGTTTTGGCAAGGGGAAACCCCAGCTCAGCCCCTTTTGCTGCTCCACTCCTGTGACCCCCTGCCCTTTGCCTCCTCTGGGTCAGAGTGGCATTGGCTGGTGGGCGCTCTGGGTGTGGATATGATTGTTGGAGCCCATGTGTCCGTGCTGCTGAGAGTCAGGGACAGGCAGGGGTTGAGGCTGTGAGGATTCAGTGGTGGTTCTGTCAGCAGACCTGGGCTGGACCCTTTGCAGTTGGGCCTCAGTCACATGGTCCGTGCAGGGGGGACAGTCGTAGCTGCCACCTCCTGGGTTTGCTGGAAGGGCGAAGTCAGTGCGTGCCTGAGAAGTGCTGAAGTGTGCTCAGGGCTAGTGCTCTGAAATGTTAGCTGTCGTTAGATGTTATTAACCGTCTTCAGTTTTTCCTTGTGCAAGCAGTCCATGTTCATTGTTAAAAAATTAGAATACATGTCAGTCACCATCAGCATTTCACTGTGTGTGTGTGTACATATGTATGTATGCATAAAACTGCTTTCTGATCTTTTCAAAGACACTCATGTGTATAAGCTAGGAAGTCACATTGTGTACCCTTCTTGCTTTCTCCCTATGTTAGACCTTTTCAATTATTGGTGTGAGAAGGCAGCTCTTACTTGAGATGACACCAGGATAACATGAGATTGCTCATTTCCCTTGGCCCTGGGAAGCATGCTTTTCCCGTTAGTGTGTATCTTTAGGGCTGGTGAATCTAAAACACTAACCTTCGTGTGGACACTTGAACAACTGTGAACGTTTAGCTTGACTTGGTCAGGGAAATAACTAGACAACAGTTACTTGACTAGCTGTTAAATCATGTGACCAGTGTTCCTCTGACACTCGTGGCGGGTGCGTGGCAGTGTCTCCTCATTAACACGTTTGTTTCCTCTCTTCCCCCAGTTTTATTTGGATCAGACTCTACTCAGCTGCCTTTTCACCTAAAAGATTTCATTGGAGAGTTGATCCAGCAGAGAAGACGGACGTGTCCATGAACTTACTGTCAGCGGGGGATAAAGAAGCTGGATATTGGAAGAAAGAGTATCTTACAAAACAGATAGCATTTGTAAAGGCGGCTCTAGTGCAAGTTCTCGAACCTCTGCACCCCCACATAGGCATCCCGGAGAAGACCAAGGAGGCCCTTAGGTAGGCCTCGCGTTAGCGAAGAAGGATGGCCTGAGCCCCGAGTACTGTGTATACAGGTCCTACGCACGGTTTACACAGGGAGGGACTGTTGGATGTTTTCTGGTTTTGTGTATCTATAAAATCAATGGTATTTTCCCACCCCATATATATGGTTCAAAGGTTTTATGAGGCCTGGGAGTCGGCTCTAATGACGCGGGAGATTCAAGGCCCTGCTGAGCAGCGGGCAGAGCCTTGGCTGCTGTCTCCATCTGTGTGTCACTGGTTCCTGGCACAGAGCAGCAGTTCCACGGGTGCTTGTGAGGTGAGGGGACAGGTCCCAAGAGAGGGCTGCTATGGCCTGAAAACTCGGGTCAGGCGTGTGCTAGGAGCTTGGGCTTTTAGGGTTCCAGGTGCTTTAGAGATGACAGGTGGCAGACTGCGTTTTTATTTTTGCCATGAGGCAGATCTCACTCCATCTTCCATCTTCAGAGTGTCTGGCCTCAGCTGGGTGATCATCCTGAGAGGAGCTGATGGGCGAGAGTACCCCATGGAGCACACCGACCTCTCCGTCAACGACTCCTCGGTCACCGTTGTGTGGTACGGCAAGGACTGGCCGCCTCTGGCCACGCTGTCCACCTTGGACCTATGTGGGGTGACGCCGCTGTTCATGGGCCAGTCCAGGACCCCCAGCAGGATCAGGTGCGTGCTGCTGGGTGAGGCTGTGTCACGTGGAATGACACTTGGCCTGCCTTTCATCATTAAAAAACATCAGTGGTATATTTTGATNGAAATGTTAGCTGTCGTTAGATGTTATTAACCGTCTTCAGTTTTTCCTTGTGCAAGCAGTCCATGTTCATTGTTAAAAAATTAGAATACATGTCAGTCACCATCAGCATTTCACTGTGTGTGTGTGTACATATGTATGTATGCATAAAACTGCTTTCTGATCTTTTCAAAGACACTCATGTGTATAAGCTAGGAAGTCACATTGTGTACCCTTCTTGCTTTCTCCCTATGTTAGACCTTTTCAATTATTGGTGTGAGAAGGCAGCTCTTACTTGGGATGACACCAGGATAACATGAGATTGCTCATTTCCCTTGGCCCTGGGAAGCATGCTTTTCCCGTTAGTGTGTATCTTTAGGGCTGGTGAATCTAAAACACTAACCTTCGTGTGGACACTTGAACAACTGTGAACGTTTAGCTTGACTTGGTCAGGGAAATAACTAGACAACAGTTACTTGACTAGCTGTTAAATCATGTGACCAGTGTTCCTCTGACACTCGTGGCGGGTGCGTGGCAGTGTCTCCTCATTAACACGTTTGTTTCCTCTCTTCCCCCAGTTTTATTTGGATCAGACTCTACTCAGCTGCCTTTTCACCTAAAAGATTTCATTGGAGAGTTGATCCAGCAGAGAAGACGGACGTGTCCATGAACTTACTGTCAGCGGGGGATAAAGAAGCTGGATATTGGAAGAAAGAGTATCTTACAAAACAGATAGCATTTGTAAAGGCGGCTCTAGTGCAAGTTCTCGAACCTCTGCACCCCCACATAGGCATCCCGGAGAAGACCAAGGAGGCCCTTAGGTAGGCCTCGCGTTAGCGAAGAAGGATGGCCTGAGCCCCGAGTACTGTGTATACAGGTCCTACGCACGGTTTACACAGGGAGGGACTGTTGGATGTTTTCTGGTTTTGTGTATCTATAAAATCAATGGTATTTTCCCACCCCATATATATGGTTCAAAGGTTTTATGAGGCCTGGGAGTCGGCTCTAATGACGCGGGAGATTCAAGGCCCTGCTGAGCAGCGGGCAGAGCCTTGGCTGCTGTCTCCATCTGTGTGTCACTGGTTCCTGGCACAGAGCAGCAGTTCCACGGGTGCTTGTGAGGTGAGGGGACAGGTCCCAAGAGAGGGCTGCTATGGCCTGAAAACTCGGGTCAGGCGTGTGCTAGGAGCTTGGGCTTTTAGGGTTCCAGGTGCTTTAGAGATGACAGGTGGCAGACTGCGTTTTTATTTTTGCCATGAGGCAGACCTCGCTCCATCTTCCATCTTCAGAGTGTCTGGCCTCAGCTGGGTGATCATCCTGAGAGGAGCTGATGGGCGAGAGTACCCCATGGAGCACACCGACCTCTCCGTCAACGACTCCTCGGTCACCGTTGTGTGGTACGGCAAGGACTGGCCGCCTCTGGCCACGCTGTCCACCTTGGACCTATGTGGGGTGACGCCGCTGTTCATGGGCCAGTCCAGGACCCCCAGCAGGATCAGGTGCGTGCTGCTGGGTGAGGCTGTGTCACGTGGAATGACACTTGGCCTGCCTTTCATCATTAAAAAACATCAGTGGTATATTTTGATTTGATTGCATGTTCAAGCCTTCTCTTTCATTCTGGATTACTGTCGAATAGGAAAGGAAGGGGCTTATCGCGTTGATAAGCTTGTTGTTTAGTTGCTCAGTCGTGTCAACTCTTTGCGATCCCATGGACTGTAGGTTCACCAGGCTCCTCTGTCTGTGGGGTGTTCCGGACAAGAATACTGGCGTGGGTTGCCTTTTCTTTCTCCAGGGGATCTTCCCAACCCAGGGATTGAACCTGTGTTTTTTACATTGGCAGGAAGGTTCTTTTCCACTGAGCCATCAGGGAAGCCCTATCTATGGCTTAGGGAATGTTTTTTTTCATGGCAATTTCCTGGATGATAGGTGATTGACTGAGTTTTTTAGTTTTAAAACCATTTTAACACAGAGACATATAAAGTGATTATATTTTCCTTCTTGAGTAAATGATACAGTGATCACAGTTTACGTGTTAGATCGTACAGTCACTATTTTATGTGCTTTTCTGTTGGACTCGCTAGTTGTGCCATCTTGTGTAGATGGCTTGCAGACCACACCTCCACATTCTCATCTGTGAGATGGGGTGAGGGTGGTTGTGATGCACTGTTTAGTGTGCATAGCTGCTGTGAAACCACAGATTTTCACCGTCCAGTGTGCATATCGGGTCTTACTGCTGCACATACATAGGGTCTTATGTGTCTTATTGGTGGCACTTATTGGGTCATTATTACTCCATAGTGAGGTGGCTGTGCCCTGGGTTCACACTCATTCTTCGGCTTTTGGTTTTCCCAAGAACTCGGTCGTGCTGACTTTTCTAAGCTGGATTTTGTCGCATGTGGCCTCCCAAGCTCCTGGCTGTGCGGGTGTGGAAGTGCAGAGGTGGCGGCTGCTGTCTCTGGCGCCGCTTCGTCTCCTGCCTCCAGCCCCTCTGACCTCGCAGGGCACTGTTCTCACCGCCCTTCGAGCTGCAGCCCCACCACGGGCTCTCCCGGCCCCTGCCGAGGAAGGTGTTGAGATCTCACTGCAGCATCTGCCTTCTGCTCAGTAGAACTGCCTTCTTTCCTGGTGTCCCTGGATACAGAGACAGTTCTGCAGTTTGTAGCCAAGCTGCTTGTCTGTGGTCCTGCCTCTGGCGCTGGCTCTCGGAGGGCTGTTTCCGTGATCACTGGTCCAGTTGTCGTGCTGTGACCATAGGGGTGTCGTATTCCTAGTGCTAGTGAGTCCAGGTTTTATTGTATTCTGGAAATATTCTTACTACTGTGAAGGAAAACATTGGCATCACTTCCCCTGGCTATATTAACCGAAGATATTTTGGGAACAGCTACTTTTTTGGAATGGTATCTTTATCTGCGTGACTCTTGAAATTCTACCTGGTATCATGGTGGACCCCAGATTTCCCTTCTGCAGTGCTTAGGTTTTATGCACCGTGAAATTGTTTTCAGAGAGTGAGTCTGAAGCCTCTGTACCAGTGTGACTGAACAGTACCTTACTGGCACATCATGAGATTATGTTTATAGGGATGAGGACAGAACAGTTTGCATCAAAGTAAAATGCTCATGAACGTTCATAAATGGATGGTGTTGAATTGTAAACTCATTCAAAGATACTATATTCCTGAAATTGTCATCCAAGTCAGGAATACCCGATACTGCACAGTGGCAGAAAGCTAGAACTCACTGTGAAAATTCATTTAATGTAATTTATTTCCGTTAACACGCACTGAACTTCAGCCAGTGTTTATTTGATCAGTGGTGGTGAACAAATTCTGAAAAGCCTTCTCAGGAGTCTGTTTTGATCGACACTTTTATTCCAGGTTTGTGAGCAGATGCGTCCATGGTGCAGAAATATAAACCCTTGTATGCATCTGTGTGATGGCAGAGGAGAGACACGGTGATTTTTATTTTGTGTCCTCCATGAGGACTTTGTTTTTAACCAGTGAAAGCCTTCTTTATGTGACTTCCCGTTTGGACGTCCCTGTAACACGCGCCTTCCTGGTTTGACATGTTGTGCTGGCTGTGTCACCTGGGATGGTCTCCGGGACTCCGGAGAAATGTCGGGTCCTCGGCAGCCTTAGTTTCTGCGTCAGGGTGAATTGTAAGGCCAAGGCCAATGGGGACCGGCTTGGCCTCTGTGGTGTTCATCAAACCAGTCTGGAGCCATGGTCGGAGGGCTGGGGCGTCAGGCTCCTTTTGGGTTGTTTCCCCAGCCCCGCCCACTTGCATCCACGTCGGTGACGTCATCACAGTGGCTGCCGCCCCGAGCTCCTCGCGATGCCACGTGCTCGAGGGAAGGGCTCTCTTGTGGTCTCCCGCCGGCCCTCCCTTCAAGGCGGGGGCGGTCTCCCCGGACACAGGTGAAGTCACGCTGAGACGGTGTGCAGGGTTGGAGCTAAGCGTTCAGCTCTGGTTCTCCTACCTCTACACTCGGTCCCCAGCCTGGTGTTCAGCTGCCCCCAGGGTATTCGCTCCTGGGGTGTATTTTTAGATCTTACCTCACACCCACCCTCACCTAACCTGTGTGGTTCTTAGCGCAAGAAGCCGGGTGAGGGGCTCAGGTGGTCAGGTTGCCACGGAAGGGTCTGGTTTCCACGATTACAGCCCCTCTGCTTTCAAAGAGTGCACAGTGGAACACCCTGGTTTTCACATGCTCTGCCTAACGAACCTCTGGACACCTGTCACCAGCTGGCGTGTGCCTCAGGTGCTGGAGGGGCCCCTGCTCCTTAGAGAGTTCCCTCTGATGGCAGCTGAGCTGTGTCACCCGGCCACTGAGTGCTCCTCTCCCTCCCGGTTTCCCAGATTGCCTCTGGGAAGGACAGACACTGCGTCTGCCCTGGTGGAGCGGATAGCGTGGTTTCCTTCTGTTGCTCTGCGGGTCAGAGCTGTGTTCTGCACGTGGGAGTTACTTACTCTCAGACTCTCAATCCTAACAGAGTTCACGCTGCATCTCGTTCATGAAAACCCTTGTGATTTTGGTTTAAATTTATTTTCTGACATTAACAACTTCCACTATTTCTGAGTTCTTGAAATAACTTGAAGAGGTGACTCTGCTTTCAGGTAGCCCAGTGGACTGCTCCTTTTTTGCCATTTAAGGGAGAGGAGATGGCAACCCACTCCAGTGCTCTTGCCTGGAGAATCCCAGGGACTGGGGAGCCTGGTGGGCTGCTGTCTATGGGGTCGCACAGAGTCGGACACGACTGAAGTGACTTAGCAGCAGCAGCAGCAGCAGCAGCAAGGGATTTCTTCTGCGTAACTGAGGGCTGTACTTTGAGGCTCTGCTCCTGGTGGCGGTGGTGTCCAGGCTTGTGAGGACGGCCCTTCCCCTCGCCCCTGGGCGATGCTGCCGCTCACTGCAGCGAGGGCAGGGGCCAGGGAGAACTCTGGGCTTACCTGGTTTGCCTTTTATTTATGCAGGTTGTCTCTCCCTAGGAGCTTCCTGTGCATGGTTAGAGGTTCTTAGAAGTCTTTCTAGATGCACTGAAGAGCGTTGGCGCACGGGCCAGCCAACGCTCATGTTCCTCTCTGCTCTCTTTGGCATGCTGTTTAAAGACCCCGATGGCATTCTCTGATCACCAAGTACCAGCTGAGCGAGCTGACGGAGTCCAGCGCGGTGGGCGGCGACAGGCTGATGCGGGTCTTCTGCCTGCCCCCCGGCCTGGTGGTGGGGCTCTGGAAGGTGAGCCTGGTGCACACCCGCCCTGCAGCCCCCTGTCCATACCCCCGTCGCTCCCCTCGCGCGTGGGGCAGAGGGTGCGGTTCCTGCTGCCCCCTCATGACTCCACGTTTCCACCTGGGGTCCTGCTGCTGCCCGTGCCCACGGCACGACCCCTTCTTGCCCGTGTGCTGGGTTCCTGTCACCCTGTGATTTACCAGGACGTCGTTTCCCTTCCAGGCAATCCACGCTCCTGCCTGCCACTCCTTCGCACTCTTCCTCTGTGGAAGCTTCCTCCTGCCCGTTTCACCCCGGGGGCTCACTGGTGTCTCTGCTCGTGGTGGGTGGGGGGGAGCAGCCCCCTAGGCATTTCCTTTCCCTGCGGTGGTTTCCAGTCCGCCAGCTCCTCCTTGTCCCCTGGGCGGTCGTGTCAGTGAGGGGCACCAGTGTCCTGCTCACCACGCGGCCAGGCTGGCTTGCCCCTGTGGCTGCGGCCAGTGAACAAGCTGACTGTGGAACAGTTCACATGTGTTCATGTTGGCCAGGCAGCGCCCGGGCCCCACTCCAGCCTCCAGACCACTTCTTGCCTCATCCTGCTGTGGCTTCTGCTCTTCCTCCCACCCTCCCTCCGTGCACGGTGACTGTGGACCAGGCCACATGTGGCTTGTTCTGGCCCTGTGAGTCGTCCACCTGGGCTAGCCGCACAGATGCCAGGACTCTGGCTGACCCCACTGGTGGAGATCTCACCGATGTTCTCTTCATCTCTGAAAAGCCTTCGAAACAACCCGGAATTAACTGTATGTTCTCACAGTCAGCATATGTCACAGGGCACTCTGATGTTTCATGAGTGTTAGGGTGTTAATGCTTCTGGTTCCACGCGCTGTGTGTCTCGAGTGCCTCGTGGTCCTGCCGTCATTGTGACGTCTTATCAGGCAGTGATGGTGAGTTAGCGCCGCGGGGGTTAGATGGTAAGAAACCCATCTCTCTGTGAGATGCATGTGCTGCGATCAGAAACAGTGACCCTGTGAACAGTGAAAATCTCTCTGCCGACGCATGTCTTCTTTTAATTGCTTTTGCAGAGGGAGGAGGAGCTGGCGTTCGTTATGGCAAATCTGCATCTCTACCACCTCGTGGAGAGGAGCATGCTGGGCTCGCCTGCTGTGTACGTATCACCTTGCGGTGTGTGCAGTTTTGTACAGTCAGCGTAAGGGAGTCTGAGGTGAAACTGTCCTAACATTCTGAGAATAGCTTCAAAGTTTTTAATCAGTAGCCACAAGCCGACGGCATAATTACACAGCTGTTGCCAGCAGTAACGGGGTTACCTGTGAGCAGCCTCCGCTGCGCTCGGTAGGGCTCAGGCTGGCGCGCCTTGTGGGCTGCGGTCTGTAGATCAGGGCAGCACCCCGCAGTCCCGAGGTTCGAGCGCACTGAGACGCTGCACGTGGCGCTGCTCTGCTTGCTTGTGTCCTGACAGCGGGCCGACCGTGGACCCTGGGGTCTGAGCTCCAGGCACGTGCTGTGCTTGGTCGGGACAGCACACCTATTAATGGACCTCAGGTCAGCATGTGGGCTGTGCTTTCCATTTCTCCACTCCTCACCTCCTGGGGCCAAGGCCTGGAAAGCTCCCACGTGCTTTTTTGTTTGGTGCGTTAGCTGCTGATGTGTTTCTTCCTGGATGACGCCTCTTCATCGTAGCTCTGGGTCTCCTCTCGGCGGTCCCTGAGCTGCTGGTCTGTTGTCCAGTGCGTCTTTCTGCTGCATATTCACCCTCGGAATGCTGAGGCCACCTGAAGCAGAGCTGCTGTCCGGGGCGGGTCCCAGCCACGTTCTGTCGTGGTGGTCCGGGGGTGCCCAGGGAACACACGATTTTTGCCTGTTTGTATAGAAGTAGAGAAAAGGAAGATGCCCTTCTTCTGAGCCAGTGGTATTGAACCCTGTCGGGACTCCACAGAGGGCTGGCGGCAGCTGGTGTCTTGAAGGGATGTTTATTTTCTAGGGAGTCTTTCCTGTCACAGCGTCTTGCCTCTGGGGCTAACACATTCGCATGTGTGTGTGTTTCGCTCCTCAGCCCCTACGAGCTGCCTCCTCACACGCCCGTCTTGGACGACAGCCCCGAGCGTGGACTGCATGGCTACAGGCTCCACGTGGACATGCACAGCGGGGCCGTGTCCTGCCTCTGCGGCTCCTTTCGCAATCTCTCCGCCAGCAAAGGTGAAGCTCCCTGAGTTTGAGTGTTTGTTTCGGTGTAAAATTCAAAGTCTGGAGAGGCACGCGGACCACTTTTTATACCCGAGTTAAGGAAGGCCCCCCGAATGACCAGTACCTGCGTCTGTCATGGCCCTGCGTGCCCTCTCCCCCCACAGAACCTTTATCATGGGCTGTGGGGCCTCTGGGCCAGCCCCGCTCGCAGTTGCTGGCTCTGGCTCCATCATCACATCCCCCTTCTCTACCTTCTGGAATATTTTCTGCTCACCCTTTCCACTGGTACTTGGTGCTTTGCCCCACCACGTGTCTCCTCTCTCACCCCTACTTCTTCCTTCTCAAAGGAGTGTGGTGAATGTGGTGGATGCCCCCACAGGCCCAGTGAGGGGCGTGCCCAGGGTGAGGGCAAAGGAGCCCAGCCGGCGGTGGACGGGAGGCAGGGGGCATCACCCGGGGTTGGGGGTGATGCAGGACCTGCCCTGGTTCTGACTGTTCCCACCTGGTGGTGGTCCTTGTATCCTGTAAACTTGAACTTTGGTGTACAGACTTGCATAGACTCAAGTTTCACACTGGTTGTAAGAATATTTTATAGGGGGAAATTATATATTTCATTTCTGAATGTCCTGTTCCCCCAGATTCTTCCACCTGATGGATTTGACATCCCTGCCTGGGCGTCCCAGGTGCCGCTAGTGGCTAAGAACCCACCCCCCAGTGCAGGAGATGAGCGGCTTGGGTTTGATCCCTGGGTCAGGAAAATCCCCTGGAGGAGGGAACAGCAACTCCTCTCAGGATTCTTGGCTGGAAAATCCCATGGACACAGAAGCCTAGTGGACTGCAGTCCATAGGGTCACCAAGAGTTGGACACGACTAAAGCAACTTAGCAGCATGTTAGCAATACTCCCTGCCTACATCATCTTTTTGGAGTTTAGAAAACGATGATTTTAAAATTGTGTCATTCTGTCTGCAGTTATTAGCTGAGCTCTTATAGCGAACGTTTTCCCTTATCAACTGGGTGACTTCCTATAATGGCAGGGTAAATGCTTTAATCCTTTCTCTTTTAACCACCAATTTGCAGATTATGAAATTGATATATTTACCACTGGCTATAGTAGAAACAGCTTTGAGGGCACTCTCTCCTGTCTTTCTTGTTTAGTGTCACTTTGAACTCTTGGGTTATTAAGTACTCAATAATTTATAATCAGTTGCAGACATTATTCTTTGTAAAGCTAAGATTGTCCCCAATTTGGTCAGTGGGATCGACTTCAAGTCGGCTTCTCTGCCTGTTCATACACCTTCCTTCTTCTCTGAGTCATCTTTGCATTTGTCTTAAGAAGATTTCTAGGCTTTTCTATGCGTGTTGGCACTTTTATTACAATTATGAAGAATGTATATGTTAACCTAGGGTGAGTTGACATCTTTTTTGTTTATTTGTACCCCCCGCCCCAAGTATGTGGAATGTCTTTCAGTTTGTTCAAAAATACTTTTATGTCTTTTTGGAATGTATCAGAATTTTCTTCATATGAATTTTGCACATTTCTTAAGATTTTTAGTAACTATTTCCTCTGTTGTTTTTGCTGTATCTTCCAACTCTTTTTTAATGTCTCTGTGTGGCTTTGGTCTCAGGTCACTGCTGATCTCATAGAATGAGTTGGGAAATATTCCCAACTCTTGAATATTTTGGAGGATTTTGGATAGAATTGGCAGTATTTTTTTCTTAAGTGGTTGGTGGAATTCACCTTTGAAGCCATCAAGGCCTGGAGCTGGCTTTGTGGGAAGGTTTTTAGCTACATTATCAATTTCCTTTATGGCTGTAAGGCTGTTTAGGTATCTGTTTCTTCTTGTGTGAGCTTTGGTATTTTGTGTCTTTCAAGGCAGTGGCACCCCACTCCAGTACTCTTGCTTGGAAAATCCCATGAACGGAGGACCCTGGTGGGCTGTAATCCATGGAGTCGCTAGAAGTCTGACACAGCTGGGCGACTTTACTTTCACTTTTCATTTTCACGCATTGGAGAAGGAAATGGCAACCCACTCCAATGTTCTTGCCTGGAGAATCCCAGGGACGGGGGAGCCTGGTGGGCTGCCGTTTTTGGGGTCACACAGAGTCGGACACAACTGAAGTGACTTAGCAGCAGCAGCAGCAGCAGCAGCAGCAGCAGCAAGTTATCTGTGTAAATATAAAGATCGATGAGTGGGTTCATTGGTGGGGTGGGTTCATCAACAGAGGAACATCCCCGCTTCTTCTGTTGTAAATTTCTCCATGAATGTTTACCAGATGACTAGTACTTAAATCCATTGTTTTATTGGTGGTTTAGTCACTAAGTCATGTCCCATTCTTGCAACCCTGTGTACTGTAGCCCACCAGGCTCCTCTGTCCATGGGATTTTCCAGGCAAGAATACTGGAGTGGGTTGCCATTTCCTTTTCCAGGGGATCTTCCCCATCCAGGGACTGAACCTGGTCTTCTGCCCTGCATGTAAGTCTCCTGCATTGCAGGCAGATTCTTTACTGACCGAGCCACCAGGGAAGCCTGGTCCATCATTTTATTAGAGATTATAAAGTAGTGATTCCTTAATTGTATCATTCCTTCTTCATCTATTATTAGCATTTGATAAAGAATGGTTTTCTTTTGTCAATTATTAAGTTGCTGTGAAATATAATTAATACAGGAAAGTTATGATACATGCTTGATTCTTTCTTGATTTACATACAGCATATTAATTTATGCTGTAATAGTCTTTGAAGATGACTTATAAATTTTCTGTGCTCAGTTGCTCAGTCCTGTCTGACTCTTTGTGACCCCATGGACTGTAGCCCACCATGCTCCTCTGTCCATGGTATGTTCCAGGTAAGAATACTGGACTGGGTTGCCATTTCCTTCTCAAGGGAGGTATTATTGTTAATTCATGGATTGAAAAAACAGAGGTTATTTATTTTAGTCCATTTGAAGCCATTGTTTTTATTGTTACTGTGATGTTCAGACTGACCTGTCATGGGTCATCTGCTTCTGTTCTTCTGACATGACTCTTCCCCTTTGGTAACTTGCTTGTGTTCCAACAGGATGAGATGCTCCAAGTTCATGTTGTCTGTTTCCCACCCAGACTTGGACTTAGCCATTTCCCAAGGACCTCTGTTTCCTTTTATTTCTCACTATAGACTGTGGCACATAGAGATCATAATCTATATCCTAAGGATGCCTGTTGCTCTTGGGTTTTCATCTCTTCTAGGGTTTTCACTGGGCAGAGCTATGAGGTTTGTTGACTTTATAATATGTAGAAATAAATTATGCATTCATTTAAATTAAAGATCTTGGGGTTTTTAATTCATCTATCATTTTTATATACTTACATTTCTTTTTTTATGCTGAAAGTCTTTGTTCCAGACAACATCAAAATATATAAAATTTCAACCCCCAGATTCTGATATTATTAGTAATAACCTATTGCATGTTAGGAGAAGGCAATGGCACCCTACTCCAGTACTCTTGCCTGGAAAATCCCATGGATGGAGAAGCCTGGTAGGCTGCAGTCCATGGGGTCACTAAGAGTCGGACACAACTGAGCGACTTGACTTTCATGTTTCACTTTCATGCATTGGAGAAGGAAATGGCAACCCACTGCAGTGTTCTTGCCTGGAGAATCCCAGGGACAGCAGAGCCAGGTGGTCTGCCGTCTATGGGGTCACATGGAGTCGAACACGACTGAAGTGACTTAGCAGTAGCAATTGCATGTTAGGCTTTCCTTTTAGCTCAGTCAGTAAAGAATCTGCCTGCAATGCCAGAGACCTGGGTTTGATTCCTGGGTGGGGGTTTAATTCCTGGGGAAGGAAATGGCACCCACTCCAGTATTCTTGCCTGGAGTAATTCCACAGACGGAGGAGCCTGCCAGGTTACAGTCTATGGGGTCGCAAGAGTGGGACACGACTGAGTGACTAAGCACACATTACATGTTATTTTAATTAAGATTTTTCCTTGTGGCTTTTTATGTGCTTAAGATATGTATATCACCTTAGAAAAAGTTAAGTCACCTAAAATAATTCTGCTTGGTGTAGTTTGCTATCACCTTGATATACGATTAGGGTGATTTCTTTCAGTTGACTTTTTATTTTTCAGGATTGCTTTGCTTCTGTTTTTACATTAAGAAATTACATACCACATTTATATGGTCCAAAGTTGAAGTTGTAAAATAATGTAGTTCAGAGACGTTTACTTCTGCCCTTTCTCTTCACTTCTGTTCTTTCCCTCCCTCCAAAGGTAATCCTTCATATTTGTCTGAAGTTTGTTCTTTCAATGTTTCATTTTGAATACATAATGCTATATATTAATATATTCATATTTCTCCCAATTTTAAAAATATGACATACTAGACTCCCTTTGAAGTTCCTTCATTTTTTCCAATTAATAATTTATTCTGAAGATTAGTTTTTAGAATAAGATACAGGTCTTTCTCTTTTTCTCCTTCCCCAATAGCTCAGTTGGTAAAGAATCCACCTGCAATGCAGGAGACCCTGGTTCAATTCCTGGGTCAGGAAGATCCGCTGGAGAAGGAATAGGCTACCCATTCCAGTATTCTTGGGCTTCTCTTATAGCTCAGCTGGTAAAGAATCTGCCTGCAATGCGGAAGACCTGGGTCCTGTCCCTGGGTTGGGAAGATCCCCTAGAGAAGGGAAAGGCTACTCCCTCCAGATTCTGGCCTGGAGAATCCCATGGACTGTATAGTCCATGGGCTTGCAAAGAATCGGACATGACTGAGCGACTTTCACTTGTTAATGTCTTTTTCTGTGGTTTCCAGCCTTTGCTGTTAGTGGTTTAGTGAATATAAAGTGAATAGCCTTGTTCACATACCACTTCATCTTGTCAGCTTGTCTTTGGGAGACTTTCTTAGAAATAGGATTGCTAGCTCAAAGAGTACATTGCAAATATAATATTGAAAGATACTGGCAAATTCCCCTTTGTGAGAGTATTTCCAACTTAATGGGAAATTAAGTTAATATGTTGTCACTAAGTACATTTCTTCTAGGTTTTTGTTATATGTCCTGTTAAATTGAGTTTCTTTGTATTCCTGGATTTGTTGGATTTTTTACAAAAATGAGGAATAATTATTAAATGTTATGAAATACATTTGTGCAACTATTGATGGTATAATTTCTTCTCCTTCACACTTTTAACATAGTAAATTTTGTTAATACATCTTCTATGGGAAGGTTAACATCCTAGAGTCCCTAAGACAAGCTCCTCTTCTCATATTTGGGCTTATTTTAAAAATACTAGTTTCAGTTATTTGGTTTTTAGTATTTTCCATTTAAAGTCAAACTATAGTTTTCAGTTTTTTATGTTTTAAATTTGTTTCATTTTCAGTCATAAGAAAGTTTTCTACTTTTAATTGAATCAGTTTAAGATTTATATAATTTCCTAGAAATCATCTGTTTGGGGCTTTTATTTTGATTTTTTCCTAGCTTTTTGAGTTGACTGCTTAGATTGTTTAACTTTCAGGTTTTCTTTTAGTTCCCCCCCACCCCCCCCCCCGGTTCCCTTTATGCCCAGAATCTTGGACTCTTGAGGTTGGAAGGAATTGAAAGGTGATCTAAAGAATGCTCTATTCTGGGCCTGAATTTGCTCTGCCCAGAAACAGCCCACCTGCCTTTTTTTCTGCTTTTCATTGAGCCCAAAGTAGTTTCTCTGTCCATCTACCCATTTGCCTTGATTCTGTTATTTAAAAGAGAGAATGAAATCTCATCCCTTTTCTTGATACGTACCGTGGAGGGGCTGCTAATGTGCACACCTGTTCCCAGGGCGCCGTGTGCATGCCCAGGGCTGCTGCTGGCAGAGCAGTTGGTCTTGTGCTGCAGGACTCCAGCCCCAGGTCCTCTGGTGCCCTTTGCGTCCCGCCTTCCTGGCCTGACACGGTCTCTCTTCTCCAGGGGCTGGGCCAGGGTCCGTGTTGGGGGTGCTGCTGGGACTTCAGAGAGGACTGCCTGCGCCTCGTCAGGGAGCACCACGTCCTGTTGGCTGTGCTCTGTGTGTGTCCCTCATGCCCAAGCTGTGCCCTGGATTGTGATGAGGACAGGAGGAGGGAGGGAGAGAACCCTGGCGGGCCTTGTCACAGGTGCCTGCTGCACGCTTCTGCCTGTGTTAGTCTTCATGGCAAGCCTTTGGGCTGGGCACTGCACCCCCTCCCGGGTTACTGTTGGAGCGCTTGGAGTGCTCCCTCCGGCTGCATCCCGGGCTGACTGCGGAGCCCAGGGTCTCAAGCACTTGGCTGCTGTCTCCTGCATGCTGTACTTTGCAGCGTTGTGCTTCTAGGGTCTGCTTTCTCCTGTGTGACTCTGTCTTTTCAAGGCAGTGGGCTCATAAGGGTGTCAGATGGGGCCCCTTCTCTGCCGGAACGCTGACATACCCTGAGAAGGTGAGATGATTGTTAGGACACGAAGGAGGCTGAGTAAAAGAGAATGGGAGCCTGTGATGGGAGCAATTCAATTCGCCTTTCATCTGTTGTTTTCACCGTAAGGGACATTTTCCCCATAAGGCTTCACAAGACACTCTTGCATGTGTTTCCTCTGCCTGTCGTTCTGCGATGCGGACCAGCAGAGGGCGCTGTTGTCATCAGAGTCGTCATCCCTCTTTGCCAGAGTACAAACCCATATGTCCTCTAGGTTTTTAAGAAATGCACTTGTGGTACCAGGTGGTATATTTAGTCAATTCCAGCTCTGTCATTGCGGGAGGGGATGACAGCACAGTGCCCCCATCAAGGGTAAATGTTTTATCTTCACGGCCCTAGAATTGCAGGGCGCTGAGCCGCCTGGCCTGGCTGCCGAGGCAGTCTGCCGAAGGCAGTGGCAAGACCTTGGCAGCTCACACTTCTTTCCTCCAGACCCTTGCGGTTTTTCTCTTTCTCTGACTTTGCTCTGTATCCTCTCGCAGTAATAAATCTTAGCCATTAAGACAGCTATGCCCTGAGTCCTGTGAGTCTTCCCAGTAGATCCTCTGGGTCTTGGGGACCCAGTGCCAAACATCTACTCACATCTGCAAAACTACAGAAGTCATAAGGTGCCCAGGGAAACCCAGGAGCCCCTCCCAGGGCCGTGCAGTTACACGTGAGTCCACCTGCCGAGTGCTGTCTGCCTGAGAAGCATGTTGGAGCCTCAGCACCCAGGGCTCTTACTGGGGCTGGCCACGTGGGCACCCTCTGCCAGCCTCACCCACATTCCAGACTCCCAGGAGGAAAAGTATTCAGCATGGACCATGTCGGTACAGACTGTTCCGTCAGAGAGGAGTGTTGAGGTAGGAATCCTCCTGAAACCTGTCTCCAGACCTCAGCTTTCTAAGGGTAGGCTGTCTCAGGATGCGAGTGCAGTTCACCCAGTGGAAGAGCAGACAGGAAGCGGTCCAGTCGTGTCTTTGAAGTGTTAATGGAGCCTGAAAAAGAGCATGTTCAGCAGTGCAAAGTATGAAAGAATGTGTATTTTTTGATCTTAGTATCAAGCTAATTATTACCAATTTTCAGAAGCTGGAGGAAAAAGCTTTTGCACAGTACACCATGTTGAGACTTTTTATCAGTGTTGAGAGGGAGAGTGATGGTAAAGAGGCAGAGGAAAAGAATTTTTAAATAACAAAGTATGCTGCTAGTGCCATTTATTTGAGTTGTTACAAAATGCATTTAAAAACTAATGGCTCTTTCCTTTTATGGGATTTGAGAATTCTGAATATGTGGACATTTGTAAAAAACAAAAGTCACCCAAGGACAACTCTCCTTTCTCTTTTGGTTCATTTTCAAGTCTAGAGCTATGTTTATATTGCAGACCACACTGTGGGAGCAGTGCCTGCTTCTTCCCCATGCCACTAAATAGCCTTTGAAAAATTAGACTTTGGGAAGTTGTATGACAACCTGTTGTTTGGTTTTGTCATGCTTTCTTCTGTTGGGCATTTAGGTCTCCTTTTCCATGATTATACTACTATTATTATGAGCATTATTTTGAAAAATGTTTGGTAATTTGAGAGGTGAAAATGACATCTGATTGTTTTAAATTTGCAAACGTTGAATGTATATCAAGGGTTTGGAATAACAGACGTGTCTGAGGATTATCTGAAGATAATTATCTGAGAAAATTAGCAAAGCCATGTGTACTGACTGTTTTAAATAGCCTGTGGCCTGTGGCTGAGTTGGCGGTCACTGAAGCAGCTGTCAGGTGCGCTGCTTGGGGCACCTGAGCTGCTCGAGCTGCAGTGGCACCTGCCACAGGCGTGTGGCACATGGTCAGGGGAGAAAGGAAGTGAAGAGTGTTCCAGGGGACAGGGCTCTGCCAGTGCTCTCTGGTTTTCATATTTCTTTCCTAACTGAATTTCCAGTTTGTGTTTGATGGGTTCCACTGTTTTAAATGTTTACTAGATCTATATGAGTTATATTGGTTGCAGATATTTTCAACATTTTGTCTTTTGCCTTCTAAGTTTTGTACATGTTGCTTTGGATTCCCCCCCGCCCCCG
>SJYW01042787.1:2033947-2057333 GCA_006410735.1 Raphicerus campestris
GCCCCAAGTGTTTTTATTTTTTTATTTTGCCAGGTCTTAAATGTGGCATGAGGAATCTTGAGTTGCAGCATGTAGGGTCTAGATCCCTCACCAGGGATCAAATCCTGGCTCCCTGCATTGGGATTCTTAGCCACTGGACCACCAGGGAAGGTCCCACTAAAAAATTTTTCATTATATATAATCAGTCCTTTTTTTTCTTGTTGTTTCTTCCAGGATTTTTACATGTAAAAAGTATCCACTTGGCAAGGCCAGGCGAACATTCACCTATGTTCCCTTTCGATGATCTCCCTTCCTTTTATAAACTCAGGGCTTCCCTCATGGCTCAGCTGGTAAAGAATCCGCCTGGAATGCGGGAGACCTGGGCTCATCCCCGGGCTGGGAACATGACCACTGGCAGCCTGTAGTTCCCTGCCTTCCCACAAGGGCTCCTTCTCTGCTGTGGGTCGGCTCCCTCTCCCTGTGACTCCACCAGGCAGGAAGTTCCTCCAGTCTTTACTTGTGGATTTTGTTACAAAAATGTGTCCTTCTCCCAGGGTGTGGTTTATTACCAATAATCTTAACGAAAATGTCTCAGTTATTTCCATCCATTTATTCTTTTAGATATATTTAAAATAATCGTTTGGCCAGATTTTAAGTGTCTTATTTGGATTTTGATCAGATTTGTATTGAATGTGTACATTAATTTGGAAGGGATTGATGTGGTTTCATTCAGGGCTCTGGACCTTCTGTTTAAGTTTTCTTCCCTGTCCTTAGGAGAAATGTTTGTTACGTAGGTCTTTTACCTTTCTCGACTCATTTTTGTGTCATTGTGAGTGAATACTCTGAGGTTATGTTTCCGTTATCTGTTACTAGATTTGTTTTATATCCTTTGGAGATTTTGTGATGTGCTTTTCATTAAAATGCTGATTAAATAATAAATAGTACTATACTCTCTGAGGTGCAATAGAAAACACTGAGGGATCTGAACGAAGTTATGGGCCTGAGAAACCTTTTACTCTGCAAAAAAGTAGGGTTGTTCATCTCTTGAGGAGCAGAAATTGTTTAGCCCAGATAACCTCTTCTTAAGAAATTCTACATTAAATTTTTTATGGTTTGTTTGAGATATGTTTCTTATATAGTATGTTACCCCATTTTTATTGGTTGTGATTCCAAAGATAGATAGTTTTTTGTTTCCTCTGTTCCTTGATACTGATTACTTTCTGTGTTTCTAGGTCAAATTATCCTCTCTCAACATTTATGGTAACAGGAAGGCATTAGAAATTGTTCAGTAGTTTCTAGGTGGTGATTATCTAGAAAAATTAGAGCAGATAACTTGTATAGCATCTTTGTCAGTGGTGGTGCTTACCTTTTCCCTGGTTTGCACATTCGGTGGCTCGTCATGAACAAATCATCACTACAGACTGCTGTCCACATGGCAGGAGAACACAGACCTCCATGCATTTCACGTAGCGGCTCATTGAGAGCCAGTGGTCTTTTCCCTGAAGCGGGACAGGCAATGTGATCTGTGGGGCCCAGTATAAAGTGGAACCTTGAGGCTCCTTGTGAGAAAATTATTCAGTTCAGAATGGTGACATTAAACCAGGCGGGTTCTCTGCAGATGCACAAGTTCTGGCCCCTGAAGCTGGCCCCCTGGCCCCCCACCTGCCCCATCCTGGGGACCCAGGACCTGTGGGGAGGAGCCTTGAGGTTCTGAAACTGGTCGTTATTGTTTAGTTGCTCAGTTGTGTCCTACTCTCTGCAACCCCATGGACTGTAGCCCACCAGGCTCCTCTGTCTGTGGAATTTCCCAGGCAAGAATACTGGCGTGGGTTGCCATTTCCCCCTCCAGGGGATCTTCCCGACCCCAGGGACAGAACCCACATCTCCTGCACTGGCAGGTGGATTCTTTACCACTGAGCCACCTGGGAAGCCTTTACAGGAGCCCTTTTCCTCCTCTTTTGCATTTCTGGCCTCTTCACTTCTGAGATTCTGACTTCATGAATGCCCAGAAGTTCCTTAGAGAAAATCACAAATACATGTCCACTGGGTCTGTCAGACTTTTTTCTTCATGTTCAGGGACCTGGCCTGTAACTGCATTTAGCTATTTACCTTTTATGTATATCAGGGGTTTGGAATAACAGATGTGTCTGAAGATTATCTCAAGATAATTATCTGAGAAAAATAGCAAAGCCATGTATATTCCAGGGGAGATTTACTTTAGACAGCCGATAGGAGATTTTCTCACCTTAAGAATTCGTGCCATTTCTGTTTGATCATTCGAGTCTTACTCCTAATTACTACTGTGTAGCATCAGGCCTCTGCAGCTATAAATTGTTAATACTCTGTGGCATGTATTTCTAGGTTTATAGGGTCTCCCTCCCTCTTTATCCAAAACTTGCGCAGACACCTGAGAGTTGCTTCGGTTCCATTTATTTGTGCTCCTGAGCTGGTCTCCAGATGGTGATCGAGGGTTCTGTCTTGTTCAGTTTATCTGTTTGGTTAACTTGTGCTCTGCTGTCCTTGCCTCAGGCAGTTCTAATCTAACTGAATCCCCCGCTCCCCTTCTGTGTTCTTTGCTTTAGGAAAAAAATCACTGGTCTCTCCTCCCCACTGTCTTTACTTCCCACTTTTTCTGTGTTCTATTTGTGATGCAAAAAATGAACTCTAATCATAGCTGAGAAATGAGAACTGTTAACAGTAGTGTCGTTAATATGCCACAGAAGACATGACCTTTATTCTCAGAGACTAGGTTATTTCAGGAAAGAGATCAACAGTCCAGTATCTTTAAATGTTCAAGAGTATAGGGCTCTCTTGGAGGCTCAGACAGTAAAGAATCTGCCAGCAGGAGAGAGGAAAAAAGATGGCGGCAGAATAGGACGGGGAGAACACTTTCTCCCTCACTACTTCATCAAAAGAACATTTCACCGCTGAATAAATTCCACAAGACAACTTCTGAATGCTGGCAGAGGACACCAGGCATCCAGCAAAGCAGAGTATTGGCTTCAAAAACAGGTAGGAATAAATATAAGGAACGAGAAAAGAGACAAAGGAGGTAGGGAGGGAGCCTCATCCCGGGAAGGGAATCCCGTCCGGGGAAGAGACTCTTAAAAAGAGAGGTTGCCAAGCTCCAGGAAACATTCTTGCAGCAGACTCTGTGTCGAGCCTGGGAAGCACAGATGGCAACATAACAGGAAGGAAAAATAAATAATCAAAACCAACAGATTACGAACCTAACAGTAAATCCCCCAACGAGTGGGGGTTGGGCAGAGAGGAGCGGGACCCACCAGCCGCAGTGCTAAGAACTGGGCTGCGGAGAAATGCAGGCTCTGAAGGGCTTTTCCCAAGAATCGCGTAGCAACGTGGCCAGAATTGGGTCCGCGCGTGGCCAGAACAAACTAACTTGGACTAGCAAACCAGACTGTGGGGTAGCCACCATGAGGTACATTCAAACATAAGGCGCCGCGATAGGCTGGCGCCCAGAACAAAGGACGAATTGGAAATAGCCGGTCGCAGACCATCCCCCTCCACTGACGGGCAGACAGAGCCATAAGTGCGGCAAGGGGAGNAAAATATACTTTCAGAGAGTTCTGACTTGATCAGCATAGTATTTATGGGGTTTTTAAAAAACAAAGAAAATGTATTTTCTGGGGTAAAAAATAAACATAAGTAAAAAAGTGATATTCTTAAAAAGGGGGCACTTTGAAAGGTCAGTGCTGTATTCCAGCCTCATGAATTCATTTACAGATTTAAAATAATGCCGAGTTTTCTAGTGAATTAAAAGAGCATTGGTCTATTTTGACAAATGATGATACAGTGGATTACAGTCTAAGAACCACTGAACAGAATTACAAAAAGTATGCTTACAAAATTTTAAATATGAATTTATATTAGTAATTAATGGTTGCTTAGATCAGTGATAAGGAAAGAAAAGTGAATGTGTTTTATTAAAAGAATAGCAGGCTGACTGCCAGTAGTGGAGCCACCTTAGCCTGAAGCCTTTTTAAGTAAAATGTGTCCCACTTTTGCTTCCCCAAACAGGAAAAGAAATAGATAAAGATGAGTCATTATGCTCACTCTGTTAATGAAATGATAAATTTAATTAGAAAAGGCGCTTACATGAAAAGTTTATTTTTCCTGAAAAATCATTTAAACTTTTGGCTTTACTGAGGTATCATGAGACATGAGGTATTTGTCCTGAATCATGCACGACTTGAAGGAAATGGAACTGGTCTTCATTGCCAAAAAAAAGTCAGAGAAAAATGATCAATGAGGTTGCAGGGTAATCTAAGCTGAAAGAGTGTAGAGCACATGTGGTTCCTCCACAGCCACCCATGAATAATTCCTAAACAGAATTTTTTTTTTCCGTCTGATAATCAATACTCACAATACAAAAACTATGTTGGGGTCATACACACACGTGGGTGTCCTTTGAACAATGGATATGATGAACTAGTGCCATTGTACAAAATTATCCCCAAGTCTTATAGCAACCTGTCTCCAATCACAGAAGGAAGAAAAGGGATCTGACCATGCCACTCTCTTATTTAAAATCCTTCAGTAGGGACTTCCTTGGTGGTCCGGTGGTTAAGCCTTTACCTTCCAATGCAAGGGCTATGGGTTCAATTCCTAGTCAGGGAGCTAACATCCTCCATGTCTAGTGGCCAAAAGACAAAACAGAAACAATATTATAACAAATTCAATAAAGACTTTAAAAATGGTTCACTTCAAAAAAAATCTTAAAAATAAATAAAAATCCTTCAATAGACCCTCCAAGCTCTGAGGACAAATTCCAAATATTGGAGTATGCAAGGAATAGATTTGATTCCTGCCCACTGTTTAAGATCTAATATATATGGCTAATAAATGCCTCGAATGGATTTCCCAGGTGACACAGCAGTAAAGAATCCGCCTGCCAGTGCAGGAGGGGCAAGATGTGGTTTAATCCCTGGGTTGGGAAGATCCGTGGAGAAGGAAATGGCAATCCACTCCAGTATTCTTGCCTGGAAAATTCCATGGACAGAGGAGCCTGCCCAGCTACAGTCCATGGAGTCACAAAGAGTCAACATGACTGAGCGGCTGAGCAGCAGCAGCAGCAAATGGCTTGAGGTTTTCTGGTTTTCCTTCCTGGTCAGGTTTGGAACACCCTCTCCTATGTTCATCCTAGAGCATTCAATGGTGGAGCCATGCTATTCAGAAAGTGTTCTTCTTCTACACTTTTGGTAGGAATGTAAATATCCCCACCATGGAGAGGAGTATGGAGGTGCCTTAAAAAAACAAAAATAGATCTGCCATATGACCTACTAATCCCACTGCTGGGCATATATCCAGAGAAAAACATGATCCGAAAGGAAAAATGCACTCCAATGTTCATTGCAGCACTGTTTACAATAGCCAGGACAGAGAAGCAATCTAAATGTCCATCGACAGAGGACTGGATAAAGAAGACGTGGTACAATATACAGTGGAATATTACTCAGCCATCAAAAAGAACGAAATACTGTTATTTCCAGCAACATGGATGGACCTAGAGAGTATCATACTGAGTGAAGTAAGTCTGACAGAGAAGGAGAAATATCATATGACAACCTTTACAAGTGGATTCTAAAAAAAAAAAAAAGATACAAATCAATTTATTTTACAAAACAGAAAGAGACTCACAGACTTAGAAAAGGAATCTATGGTTACCAAGGTGAAGGGATATTTAGGGAGTTTGGGAAGGTCATGTACACACTGTTATATTCAAAATGGATAACCAAAAATGATCTGTTGTATAGCACTTGGAACTTGCTGCTGCTGCTAAGTTGCTTCAGTCGTGTCCAACTCAGTGTGGCCCCATAGACAATAGCTCACCAGGCTCCACCGTCCCTGGGATTCTCCAGGCAAGAACACTGCAGTGGGTTGCCATTTCCTTCTCTGATGCATGAAAGTGAAAAGTGAAAGTGAAGTCACCCAGTGGTGTCCGACTCTTAGTGACCCCATGGACTGCAGCCCACCAGGCTCCTCCGTCCATGGGATTTTCTAGGCAAGAGTACTGGAGTGGGGTGCCAGAATGCTACTCAACGCTATATGCCAGCCTGGATGGGAGGAGGGTTTGAAGGAAAATGGATACACACATATGTATGGCTAGTCCATTCACTGTTCACTGTTCACTGAAAACTACCACATTGTTAATCAGCTATACCCCTATACAAAATAAAAAGTTAAAAGTTTGAAAAAAAAAGTGGTCTTCAATCATTCCCTTCAAACCGCACTCGATTTACTGTTTTCACTGCCTCTCTCTCATACTACTTATCTCTTCTAATGGTGTTGTGTTTAATTGCTTTCTCTTCCGCTAGCATATGAACTTCGAGAGCAGGGAATCTGTTCCCATAACTCTAGCACACAGAACAGTTTGTAACAGCCAGTAGACACTGGTAAATAAAGGAAGTGAATGAAACTCAATTAGATTTCCAATATAGATGGTTTAATCCAGGTTTCAGAAACAGCTGAGGTTGGTGTCAATCCCTAGGTATGTGTAAGTTTTTCATGGATCATTGAGGCTGTTCAGTTTCTCAATCTAGTTCCCTTGGAATATATACTATTAAAAAAAAAAAAAAAGAGTCTTTCTCTCTACTTCAAATTCTTTCCTATGTAAGAATCACTAAGAAGACACTTGAACTCTAGATACACCAGGAATTTCACATTCTTGGCAAACACTTCAAGGTTCTTTCTTCCTTGAAAGGAACCCTTTTCTATGAATCTGATAGAAAACTATGGCCCTTTTCTTGTCCTCTTTGCTAGAGGCTATTTAGTAAATGCAGTGTGGCTTTTCTAGAGAAATCTTAGTGATCAAAGAAATGAAACAAAAATACCAGTGGAACGATAGGAATCGGAGTTATACCAGGAATATAAATCTCTCTTCATACAGTCTTCTTATTTCAATGTGCATATTAAAAATATAAAGGTTTCAAATTGAAATGTTGGGGTGTCCTTGCCCCCTTGACGTGTTTATAAACGTCAAAGATACAACAGAAACTGAGAATTCACTACTACTTTTTGTCCAAATGATATAGAGATAAAGAAGGCAGGCTCTTTGTTTGTTGATGGTTTGATAAAGCATCGTTATGGTTCCTAGTAGTGGCTTTAGAAAAAATCCCCACTTAACTGAGTACACATATTCCCTAAATAAACTTACTATTCTCTTCCTAAATAGATTCCACTTAACAGTCGTACATTATATACACCAAATATGCACAAACATATGTGGTACTTATGTATGTGTGTCTATGTGTGTATATAATGAGTTTCCATGACTATAACCGAAGTCTGCTCCCAATATTATCCAAAACATGTCATGTCATGTTGTCAGGAAGAATGCAACATTCTAGAGTCATATTTGTTCTGTTTGAATAGTCTAATTATATGATAGTGATTGGAGTCTGTAGCTATCATTTACCTTCTAAAATATTTTTGTCAGAAGCCCTAGAGCTTTTTGATCCTTCAGGCATTTTTTTTTTTCTTTTAATTAAAAAAAAAAAAAGAAATTTAGGTGTGGCAGTAGATGTCACCACTGAAGAATATTCAAAAAGATTACATTTAATGAAAGTGAAAGGAAGAAGTAACATGGGGTAAATTGCTCTTGGCTTCACCTTCCTAGTGTAGCCAGACTGGACTGAATGTCTCTGTTATTGGAGCTTTTTTAAAAAAAATTTTTTCTTTTGGTCGCAGAGTGTGAGGAATTGATGGTCAGATCTCCCCACGACTGTCTGCCTCTACCACTGCTAAGCTGAGATATGGACCCATGAACATGTCAGACAGAAAGTGTCTCTGATAAAAGAGGAACCATCCAGAACACAGGCTTGCCAACAGAGGAAGAGTTCAGATGAAAGAGCCAAAAATCAGGCTCAAGTATCCAGCCCCTGCTATGTGAGTATAAGGGAACAGGCTTATTCCTGTCGAGTTAAGGAATAACTCATGAGGCAGCAGGGGAACCAGGCCCCTTTGTTTCTTCCAAGAAGATAACTGAAGTATTGGCAGTTCTTCTGGAAAAGAACCCCACGTTGGAACGGTGGGAAGAGATCCTGAATTCCTTACCAAAACTCTGCCAAACTTGCAAAATAGGAAATTCTGTCTTGGAAATTTTATTGATTTAAAAACATATTTGAATGACATTAAAAAATCAGGCTCATCTTTTGTCATAAATTGAACTCAGGTGATCTTGAGTATTTTCACGGCAACAAATTCTTACAAATACAGAAAAAACAGTTGTAGGTATTTTCAAAGCTAGGGTTGTAATCACCTGAAACATAATACATAATTTTGCTGATATTTNACACCTGTGGCTGATTCATGTCAGTGTATGGCAAAACCAATACAGTACTGTAAAATAGAATAAAGTATTAAAAAAAAAAAAAAAAAGAATCTGCCTGCAGTGCTGGAGAGCTAGGTTCAACACTGGAGACCCGGGTTCAGTCCCTCGGTTGGGAAGATCCCCTGGAAAAGGAAACGGCAACCCACTCCAAAGAGCTGGACACAACTGAGTGGCTAACACATGGGCTTAGGAAAGGAAGAGATGAACGCAGTTAGAAGAGTGCTGTCAGCTGCAGGGATGACGGGTAAGCTCCCTAAGGCACTGGGGGACGAGGAAGCTCTGAGGACTCAAGTGGGCTCTGCCTGGAGTTATGGTTGGATGGGAAAAGCGGGGCTGGTGCGTACGCAGAGGGGCCTTCGGAGGAACACTGATCAAGATAACAGCTAACCCTTGAGTGCCTCATTTTCTGTAACTTTCCCCTCTGCTTTCCAGCTTAGAAAAAAATTACAGGAATAGTTCAAGAACTCCCATATACATGTTTCCTTTTTTAACGATAGATTGGTCTTGCTTGTTCTAGGACGTCCTACAGTAGCGTTCAAACAGTATGTCCTTGTGCGTTCAGACTCTTTTCAGCATAGTGTCTTTGAGATGCAAGGGTGATCGTCATTCCTATTCATTGATGAATTGTATTCCATTGAAAACATACACCAGAATTTGCTCACTTGTTTTCCTCTTGCTAGAGAAGGAATTTGGGTTGTTTTCTGGTTTGGACTGTTAGAATAAAGCTACCATAGAATTTTTATGAAAGTCTTGTTTGTGGGCATACATTTTTCTTTCTCTTGGCTAAATATCTAGGGCTGAAAAGTTGAATCTTAGGGCAGGTTTATGGATTGAAAGTTGACAATCTTTTTTTATGTATAAGAAATTTTTATGTATTAGAAGTTACCAGACTTCAGTTTTTAGAGTGGTTGTGCCATTTTACACTCTCATCATCTGTGTCTGAGTGTTCTGGTTGCTCCGTATCCTGGGCAACCATTGAAGTTATTGTCTTAAATTTTTGCCGATCTGGTGTGTGGCAGTAGTGGTTTCTCCCTAGTGGCCGCCAGTGGTGAGCACTTTTTCACGTGCTCATTATCCATTTGTCTGTCTTGTTTTGGAGTGTCCTTGTCTCTGTGTAGTTTGTCTCTTTATTCCTCAGTTGTAAGAGCTTTTTATATATTCTGGGTAATAATCCTTTACCAGATACATGTTTTACAGGTATTTTCTCCCAGTCTCTGTGGCTTGCCTATTCATTTGCTCGGTGGTAGTGGTTTAGTTGCTCAGTTATGTCTGACTCTATAATGCTATGGACTGTAGCCCTCCAGGCTCCTCTATCCATGGGCTTCTCCAGGCAAGAATACTGGAGTGGGTTGCCATTTCCTTTTCCAGGGGATCTTCCTGACCCAGGGATTGAACCTGGGTCTCCTGTACTGCAGGTGGTCTCCTGCATCACAGGTGAATTCTTTACCGACTAAGCTTCCAGGGAAGCTCCCCATTTTCTTGATGGTTATACCATTTTAGTGATCAGAAGTTTCTCATTTTGATGAAATCTCATTTATTATTTTTTTTGTTTTATGGTATTGTTTTCTGTTAAAAAAAAAACCTTCTGCACCAGGTTATGGAGATATTATTTCTTCCAGCTGGGTTATGGTTTAAGTCTGTGAAACATCCTTAATTAATTTTTGTATTAAGTATGAGGCAAAGGTTGAGGTTCATTTCATTTTCCCAAATGAATAGAAAGTTGTTCTTACACCATTTGTGAAAAGGCTTTCTTTTTTCATTGAATTATTTTGATGTTTTTGTCAAAAAGTCAGTTGCTTTTAAAAGTATTGGTCTACTTCTGGACCCATCTGTTCTACATTGTTCATCTATTGATCTTTATAGTAATACCACACTGTCTTGATTGCTTTAGCTCTTTAGTAATTCTTGAAGTCAATTTATTATTTTTCTTTTTTTCAAGGTTGTGTGGCTATTTTAGGCCCTTAGCATTGCCATGTGAGTTTTAGAATCAGCTGGTCAAATCTTGCTCTTTATTGATAAATTAGTTATTAAATACCTGCTGGATGGTGTATGTATGGTTAGATTCCTTTGCTGTTCACCTGAGACTGTCAGAACAGTGTTTGTTAATCAGTTGTACCCCAATACAAAATAAAAAGTTTAGGAAGATACCTGCTGGGATTATGATTGAGATTATTAAGCCTGTATGTCGAATTTGGGTAAGAGACATCCTAACAGTCTCAAGTCCTGCAGTCCATGAGCTTGGTGCATCTTCCTGGCTGGCAGTAGACTTAACCCTTCAGAAGGATTATTATTGTTGAGATAATACATACAAGTGCTTAGTGTGGCATTTATCATCAACCATCCTCTCATGTTACTATTTACTGTTAGTTCCATTAATCACACAACTTTATAAAGTACTGTCTGTTCATATCTCATTTTGATTGGCTTGGAGCTTGACCATGGTCACACTGCCAGTAAATGCCTGGGCAGGATTTGAATTGAAGTCCTTACGACCCTTAGATTTCATGCTTGTAAACCCATGTCCTGGAATACAAGGGTAGTGAGCAGCCTTGTGTTGTATTTCTCTGCGTTTTGGGGGTGGCCTTTATATGTTGGCAGCTTAAGGTTAGACAGGCTCCAGCAACAGAGTTTATTCCGAATGGTTTAAGCATCACAGGAATTTAATGAGGGTGTGTTGGCTCAGTCTCCCTGGAGAGCTGTGGCTTCTCCCGTGAGAGCGTCACCCTGTCACCCCAGGAGCTGACACCAGAGTGGCGCCTGNAGGTTCATTTCATTTTCCCAAATGAATAGAAAGTTGTTCTTACACCATTTGTGAAAAGGCTTTCTTTTTTCATTGAATTATTTTGATGTTTTTGTCAAAAAGTCAGTTGCTTTTAAAAGTATTGGTCTACTTCTGGACCCATCTGTTCTACATTGTTCATCTATTGATCTTTATAGTAATACCACACTGTCTTGATTGCTTTAGCTCTTTAGTAATTCTTGAAGTCAATTTATTATTTTTCTTTTTTTCAAGGTTGTGTGGCTATTTTAGGCCCTTAGCATTGCCATGTGAGTTTTAGAATCAGCTGGTCAAATCTTGCTCTTTATTGATAAATTAGTTATTAAATACCTGCTGGATGGTGTATGTATGGTTAGATTCCTTTGCTGTTCACCTGAGACTGTCAGAACAGTGTTTGTTAATCAGTTGTACCCCAATACAAAATAAAAAGTTTAGGAAGATACCTGCTGGGATTATGATTGAGATTATTAAGCCTGTATGTCGAATTTGGGTAAGAGACATCCTAACAGTCTCAAGTCCTGCAGTCCATGAGCTTGGTGCATCTTCCTGGCTGGCAGTAGACTTAACCCTTCAGAAGGATTATTATTGTTGAGATAATACATACAAGTGCTTAGTGTGGCATTTATCATCAACCATCCTCTCATGTTACTATTTACTGTTAGTTCCATTAATCACACAACTTTATAAAGTACTGTCTGTTCATATCTCATTTTGATTGGCTTGGAGCTTGACCATGGTCACACTGCCAGTAAATGCCTGGGCAGGGTTTGAATTGAAGTCCTTACGACCCTTAGATTTCATGCTTGTAAACCCATGTCCTGGAATACAAGGGTAGTGAGCAGCCTTGTGTTGTATTTCTCTGCGTTTTGGGGGTGGCCTTTATATGTTGGCAGCTTAAGGTTAGACAGGCTCCAGCAACAGAGTTTATTCCGAATGGTTTAAGCGTCACAGGAATTTAATGAGGGTGTGTTGGCTCAGTCTCCCTGGAGAGCTGTGGCTTCTCCCGTGAGAGCGTCACCCTGTCACCCCAGGAGCTGACACCAGAGTGGCGCCTGTGCCTCTGGCCCCTCTGTCAAGGCAGCTTTCCCTTCTCTGCCCTGCCTACTGCTCACACTGACCCAGGCAAGCAGGCACGCGCCCCAGCCAGGAGCCAGGCACCCCCCACCCCCGGTCTCAGGAGGGCTGGGGCAGCAGGCAGGGAGCCCAGGGATCAGTCGTGGCTGGGGGGCTGCAGCTGGTTCCCAGCACGTCTGGCCTGTGCATTCATACTTTCTACTCTGCTGTGGTAAAATGAAAACAAAGCCTCTTGAGAATCTAAACCCACATTATACATTCTCAGCTAGTATTTAAACCAATGGGTGATCCTGTTTCCCTGATTTCGTATCCATTTTCCTCTGTTGTAACATGTCATAGACACAGAACACGGTCTAGGTCGCATTTCTGCTGCTTCTCTGCTGTGTGGCCTCAGAGAGGGTGCTGTCCTCCTCTCTGCTTTCTCAGCTGTGAGCTCAGAGAAGCACAGTGTCTAATTAGTAGTCCTGTTCTAGGCTGTTTTTTTAAGCTGGTGTGCACAAAGTGCTTAACTTATGCTTGGTGTTCAGGAAATACTCAGAAGCATGACCCGTTTTATATACACTCACCTTCACATCTGCATCCTGTGTGCAGATTGCTTACATGGAGAGAGAGCTTCCCCTTGTTCTGTCTCAGAGATGGAAGCGGTTGCAAGGGTCGGTGGGAAGAGCACTGACCGTGAAGACGCCACAGTGTCATTACTGGTCTACAGGGAGGATGTCTGGTGATGACGGAAGAGCAGTGGTCCTCGCTTTCTGGAGAGATTTCATGTTTATCAACTCGGACGGATGCCACTGAGCTGTCGCTGGCTGTGGTACCTTGGAGTCCGGTTTCTGCCGTGGCCTGCAGACTGGCCAGCAGTCCCCCACGTGGCTGTGCGGTGACACGGGCCACATCTGCTGGGCAGGATGGCGTTGCCTTGGCTCCCCCGAGGCCTCGCTGGAGAAGCTGGCGAGGAGGGACATGGGCTGCCCCTTGGACCAGACCCACTGATGGGCCCCGCAGAGCTGGAGCCGCACTGCCTGATGGGACTCCCGCTCAGAGCCTGTGTCCTGCTTCCGATCTTTCGATTGTGCCTATGTGAGGACACTATGCTGAGACACGCTCGTTTCTCTGTCTCGGGAATGAAGGTGCAGGTGGTGGTGCCCTGGTCTTGGCCAGACGCTGAGGTCTCTCTCTCCTTCTATCTCCAAACCCAGCTCTTAGATCCCCAGGCTTCCTGTAGTGGCTGACCTGAGGAATCTTGACTTGTCGTCCTGCATCGGTTGCTATATAGTAATTTAAAATATCTTCAATCTTTTCAGGATACCTTGAAAAGGAATACATGAAGCTCAGCGTGATAAGTTTTAAAAATAACACAGAACACCTACCTCTTATTGGAAAAGTTGGCCTTTCTTGGAAAACTAATAGTTTTGATGGCTGTATAAAGGTAATTTTTTTCCTTAGTACTCCATCTCTGTATAATTAATGTGTCTGGTGACGTGTATGTGTGATGCTGCTTTGAAAGTCCTCGACTGATTGTTCTGGAGTCAGAAGAGCTGTGCACGTCTTCTTACCACTGACCGTCNCGGATGCCACTGAGCTGTCGCTGGCTGTGGTACCTTGGAGTCCGGTTTCTGCCGTGGCCTGCAGACTGGCCAGCAGTCCCCCACGTGGCTGTGCGGTGACACGGGCCACATCTGCTGGGCAGGATGGCGTTGCCTTGGCTCCCCCGAGGCCTCGCTGGAGAAGCTGGCGAGGAGGGACATGGGCTGCCCCTTGGACCAGACCCACTGATGGGCCCCGCAGAGCTGGAGCCGCACTGCCTGATGGGACTCCCGCTCAGAGCCTGTGTCCTGCTTCCGATCTTTCGATTGTGCCTATGTGAGGACACTATGCTGAGACACGCTCGTTTCTCTGTCTCGGGAATGAAGGTGCAGGTGGTGGTGCCCTGGTCTTGGCCAGACGCTGAGGTCTCTCTCTCCTTCTATCTCCAAACCCAGCTCTTAGATCCCCAGGCTTCCTGTAGTGGCTGACCTGAGGAATCTTGACCTGTCGTCCTGCATCGGTTGCTATATAGTAATTTAAAATATCTTCAATCTTTTCAGGATACCTTGAAAAGGAATACATGAAGCTCAGCGTGATAAGTTTTAAAAATAACACAGAACACCTACCTCTTATTGGAAAAGTTGGCCTTTCTTGGAAAACTAATAGTTTTGATGGCTGTATAAAGGTAATTTTTTTCCTTAGTACTCCATCTCTGTATAATTAATGTGTCTGGTGACGTGTATGTGTGATGCTGCTTTGAAAGTCCTCGACTGATTGTTCTGGAGTCAGAAGAGCTGTGCACGTCTTCTTACCACTGACCGTCAGTTGACTGACTTATCCGGTGCTGTGTGCCTTTTCTTTTCCACTGAGCGAGGTGGGTGGGTGGCACTCGGTGAGCACCATTTCTGAGCGGTGTTCACTGCACCCCCACATTCCCTTGAAGCCCTTTTGGCTGTTTGTTTTATGGACAAAGAGTGGAGCTGTAGGTTGCACCAGACAAGTCGCATTTACTCAAAAATGTCTTACTCCTACACCCATTTAAAGTATATTGCAGTTCTGTTCCAGCATACAGATATTTCCCTGAACAGTTAACTCGGAGTTTGCCTCTGTCACAAACCAGCTGCAGAGCGGGGAGGCTTGCTGTGGGGCCTGGGGGCTGGCTGGGGTGGTGGAGGAGGGTGGTTCTCGCACAGTCTGGCTCCTCTGGTGCCCTCTGTGCCTGTGGGCACCCTGGTTCTCACTCCTCTTCTTCTGTATTTTGTGGGATGAACTGGATTTCCATGGGGCGGTTCTGCTGTGGATGCAGAGGCCCCCAGTGAGCTAGGCTTTATCCTGCCTAGGAGCACAGAAGCCTCGCCACAGGGGCAAGGGGTGATAGCCGAGGCCAAGAGCCGCATTGTCACCGAGCATGAAGACCACCTCATTATCACTAAGGCCTCTCTCTTTGTCCACTTGCTCTTTGCTGTGATGAGATGTTTTATTAATTGTACGTGTAAACAGGTATTTAAGCTTCGGCAAAGATCTGTCGTACACAAAAGAATATTGTTCCATTTCTTCAGGAGCACAGGCCTGGCTTTTTAAAATGGGTTCAGATGAGTCTTACAGAAACACGTATGAGAACGTTGAAATCACGGTAGATCTTGAGGACCAGGAAAGACAGAATATCAACCTGGCAGACTTAAGGGGTCAGGAAGTCCACACTCTGCACGTGCTGTTCCCTCCTCCTGTAATTCTGTTCTCTTTCCTCTTCTCCCTTCTCTTCACTTAGTCCTTCATGACGAGGCTCCATATCTCCATCAGGTCTAATTGGGATTTTTATCCTTGCTACTTGTGAATGTTTGTGTTTATTTTGTAGACTTGTTCTATAATGGACTTAACTCTTTTGGAGGAGTACGGGAAGCCTTTCTGGTGCTTCAGCTCCGCGGTGTGCATGCGCTGCTGCCCCGGGCCCTCCGACGGCCCTGATTTCTTGGGGGAGGCATACTATGTGGACTACTCAGATTCGGAAGGAAGGCTGCACATGGAGCTGGTGTGGATCGAAGAGACAGAGGAGTACTTTATCGTCAGCCTGGCTCTCTACCTGCGGTTGGCAAAAGTGAACCAGTGGTTTGGGACAGAATACTAAGCAGTAGCAATCGGTGGCAAATTATTATTGCTGTTTGTTTTCATTGGACTAACTGGTTTTGTTCCTGGTGTTTGTTGTGAGTTAAAATAAAGCACTAGTCTGTTCAGTATCTTCTTATTTCACATTATAAGTTATGATTCTTGGGTCATTTTAAAGTTAATGTATAGAAGATTAAGTTAAATTTTAAAAACATGAAAGTAGGACATCACAGTGGAAATTCACATGAAATAAAAAAGGAAAATATTTACTCTTCTCCTGCCCTTGCAGTTTAAAATACAAGAAAACGGATGAGACTGGAAACTGGTGTTTTCTCTTGGGTGGGTGTGTGTGTGTAGAATAAAGATCATGCGACCTGATCTTTATAAAGGCAGTGTGTGGGGGTATTGGATAAAGATCATGTGACCACTGTATGTATGTGTGTGTATGTGCGTCTGTATGTTGGGTAAAGATCATGTGATCACTGTGTGTGTGTATTGGATACATAGGATTTTTTTCTTTATGGGTTAGAACCCCAAATAAGGAAACACATTTAAACCTGAACTTCATGGTATTCATTAGGATTAGAAAGTGCTGTACTCATGGCATTCAGCAGCCACATTAGTAGTCAATAAAGGAAAGTAAAATAGACAAATGACCTGCTTCAGAAGGAAAGATGCATGTGTAATCATCCGAAGAAAGCGTCATTCCTTAGAAGAGAGAAGTGTGGCGCACGTGCTATTCAGACGGCAGCTCTGCGTCTGTGGCGTTGGAAGTAGGTCGAGCTGGAGAAAGAGGGCCGCTCTCCTTTGCAGAGCTGGACAGCACCAGGATGGAAGGGGGAGCCCCGGGGGGTTGATGCTGGCAGCACCGTGGGGGCTCACAGTTACAGCGCTTGTCTGCATCACAGCCAGCTGGTCCCCGAGTACACACCAGGCTCCATCCGTTCTCAGCTGTTTGCACATCCGTGGAAACTAAGGGGCATACCAGCAGCTGGGGGAGCTTGCTGGAGGCAGGGATTGGCAGGTGAGCGAGTCCTTCCCGTCTGAGCTAAAGAAGGAAGGGAAGGTTAGAGGGAGGGGCCGGTGAGGCATTGACAGTTGTGGTGTCTCATCAAAGCCCTGTGCTCACCACCAAGCAAGGCTGGAAGACTCACCCTTGCTCCTGCTTGCCCTTTCATGGATCTGAGATAATGTTCAGCTTTGGGTAGCTCGCTCTTCTCGTTTATCTCCATATTTCTAAGTAAAAATCTGTAGCTGATTCTGGTTTTGTTGATTTTAGCATCTATTGACTTATGGTCAATAAAATATCTCTCTTGTTACACCAGCCATCTCCCCTCTTGTATCATACCAGATAATTCCTGGTAAAATCCTTTGTTGTAATTTGTTACTATGTAATATTGTTCCTGGTGAGGCTTCTCTCTTCTACAGCCTTTTATTTTTCTTGGATTAGTAATTGCCTTCTTTTGTTGACTTGCATGGGTTTTCAATGACCCTCAAGTTTTCCCTAAAGGTCTGTCCAGTGTTGCAGGGGTTGGCCAGTTTTTCAGTGTATCCCACCTCCTCCACCACCCACACAGGCTCAGTATGTCAAATACTCTCTTAAGTTCTACTGTGTCTCCCGCTAGGCTCATCCCCTGAGTTCTGCCTCTGTTTGCTTCAATCTAAACTTCTCTCTGCAGCCTTCCTGGACAGCCCTCATCCTGAGAAGTCTCCTGTGTGGATTCTGTCCATGGAGTCTTGTCTTCATTCTCGATTTAAAGTTGACCCTTGAACAACACCTGTGTGGACCCTCTACGTAGTTGAAAATTGGAGTATAGTATAAAGATGGCCCTCCCTGTCCTGGCTTCCTCAGAATCTGCTGATTCACCCAACCTCAGATCAAGCTGCACAGTAGTAGTGACTGTGGGAAAAAGCCCAAGTGCCAGTGGACCCACACAGTTCAGACCCATGTTGTTCTGGGGTCAGCTGCACATCTGTTCAGTGGCGCAGGCTTTCCTGTAGGTCTCGAAGGAAGTGCATGCATTTGAGGTCCATGAATTTCTGAAAACCATCTGATAGTTTAACTGGGGACAAATTGTAGGAGGTAGAATATTTTCTCTTAGAGCTTTGAAGACACCTTTTCTTGAGCATTTATCCTGTGGTTGTCTGTGAGTATCTAATGCCATTTGAGTGGATCTTGCTTTGTGTATGGTCTGTAGTTTTTCTCTTCTTTCTGAAAACTTCTGGAATTTATGCTTGGTGTTTTGAAATCTCAAGATAATGTGTTTTGAAATAGGTCTTTATCCTTCATTATGGGTCATTTTAACTAAGAATTTGTGCACTTCAGCTATGCGTTAAAAATGTCAGTCATTTTCTCTGTCCTATTTTTCCATTCCTTTTATTAGTCTACTGTCATCCTTTCTGGGTGGATCCTCTGAAGTTTCTTATCTTTTCCACCTGTCTCTCAGTCCTTTGTTCGGCTTTCTGTAAAAGTGTCTCAGTTTTCTTTTTCAACCCTTCTGTTTAGTCTTTTTTGATTGTGATGACCAGGTTTATCCTATATACGGATTCCTTTTCTAGCTCCATATAAGACATTCCGTAGCTGCTTTGCAAGTGCAGTCTTTCTCTAAGACGGGCTGGCAGACTCTCTGTGAAAGGCCCAGTGGTGGCTTCAGCATTTGTGGAGCATATGGTGTCGCCTGCATCGACTCAGCTGTGCGACCGAGCGTGAAGTCAGCTCTGGGCCACCTGCTGGGGAGGGGCCTGTGTTCTGTGGAGCCTTGATTCACCTGAGCAGGTGCAGGCCGAATCGTCCCCAGGCTGCAGTCTGCAAGCCTGAACACAAGTCTCTAGGGTTATCAATTTCAGTTTTCAAAACAGTTTCCAGCTTCACTCTGGCAAAATCACAGCAAGACTCATCTGTTGGTGCTGAGTTTGTGGGTGACAGTGTGATGAGAAAGAGGGACTCACAGTCTTGGAGGAGAGGATGAGTCCACAGTGGAGGAACCTGGAAAGGCCACACCTGAACCCAGTCTCCTGATGACCCCCCTGCCCCTCTGCCCCCTCCCCTTGCCAGACACCAGATNCTGTCTCACCATGCTGGAGGCCAGAGGTCCAAGCAGGGCTGGTTCCTTCCAAGAGCTGCAGGGGAGGTGTCCATTCCAGGTCTGTCTCCTTGGCTCATAGATGACAGACTTCTCTCTGTGCACCTGTCCTTGGTCTCCCCTTGTCTGTTTCTGTGTGCAAACTTCCCTTTTGTATAAGGTCATCAGTCAAATTGGATTAGGGCCCGTTCTCCATACCTTACTTTCACTTGATCACTTCTGTAAAGACCCTCTCTGTGCGTAAGTTCACACAACTGGGTAATTAGACTTCAGCATATGAGTTTTGAGAGAGAACAATTAAATGCATAGCAGCCATTCTTTATATTTTATAATTAGGCTATGAATATTTATTTGTATTTAATCAAAATATGTACATCAGTCCACCTGACTGAGGAGGATGTCCATGACTTTCAAAAGATTCTCAACAAGGTCTATGACCTTCAAAAAAGTTGAGAAAGAGTTGGAGATTAGAAGTGGAACTTTACTACTAGTATTACCACTTCTATTGCTGGTGATATCAGAACCAGGAAGAGCTGTTAAATGCTGCAGAAGCTTATAAGGAAAGCACATAGATTGTGTTTATAGGGTATTGAAAAAACAGGGTGCTTCTATTTGAAATGGTTTATATGTATTACTGTGGGGAGTTATTTTAATAAATCACTAGTCATCTTCCTGTCTTTAAGAAGGATTATATTTAAACCATTTCAGATATATAGTTCTCCAACTTTCCATGAAAAGTCTCTTCTAGTATATTACATATCACTTGACATACTTGCCTTTAGTATGCGCTTATGGACATAGGAAATGTTTAGGACAACTTGAGGAAAATCGCATACACTTCCTGAAACATCCTCCCACCCAGGGTTCTGCCTCAGGGCCGCCTGTTTCAGCTGTGTGTGTGTATGGGTGTGTACTCAGTCACTCCAGTTGAGTTCAGTTCAGTTGCTCAGTCATGTCCAACTCTTTGCGACCCTATGAATCACAGCACGCCAGGCCTCCCTGTCCATCACCATCTCCTGAAGTTCACTCATGTCCATCGAGTCGGTGATGCCATCCAGCCATCTCATCCTTGGTCATCCCCTTCTCCTCCTGCCCCCAATCCCTCCAAGCATCAGAGTCTTTTAGTTGTGTCCAACTCTTTGTGATCCCATGGACTGTGAGCTGCCAGGCTCCTGTGGCCATGGGATTTTCCAAGCAGGAATATTGGAGTGGATTGCCATTTCCTCCACCAGAAGCTCTTCCTGACCTGGGGATCAAAATCATGTCTCTTGTGTCTCCAGCATTGGCAGGTGGATTCTTTAGCAAACCCGGGACAACGACCCCGGCTCTTGTCCTAGTCTACACTATCACAGGCAGGTAGGACCCTCTGGGTCCAAGGCTCTACCTGTGAGCAGTATTGAAACGAGGGGTCTTTACTTTGGGACTTCGTAGATTTGTTAGAAATGACTGAATTCACACTCTAAAATAAGAACTATATAATTTTACCATATATTAACTTAAATATATATTTAAGAAAACCCTGTAGAATTTTCCAGGGGTTCTGATAAAAATAGAATGTGATTTCCCTAATTACCATAAATTAGGGCTAAATTAAAGGGTGTACAAGTAGTGGCTTTACTGAACGTGCTTTATTATGGGGGCTTTATTGAATGTGCAGCTTTCGGGGCGAGCCCCATGGCCCTGGAAGAGGAAGAAGGCAAGTGTGTCTGAGCTGAGTGTCAAAAATGCATTCACATGGCCTCACGTAGAAGCACCTGCCCACATTTCGTATGTACTGACCACCATGAACTTCACTTAGCATTTACACATTGTTTTAATTTACAGCACATAGACCTCTGGAGAATTCTTGGCTGTTCATTGCATATTTATCAAACTGAAAAGCATATGAGTCCATTAATACTGGGTTGACCTAAAAGTCTATTTGGGTTTTTCTGCAAGGTCTTAGGGAAAAACCCAAATGAACTTTCTGGCCAACCTGACACTGAATGGGAATCTCTGTTTGGAGCTGTGCTGGGTGGGAAAGGCTCTTCATGTCCATAGCATCATGGAAAGGACTGAGTCCTGGGGGGAGGGCTTGGGGAGGAGGAGCCACAGGGGCAGGGCCAGGCTATCTGCTCACCCTGCTGGTTTTGGCCCTGCTTCATCCTGGACTCATTTGTCAGGACCGGAGGCTCCCGCTTCCCTCCTCCTAGGTCTTTTCTGGAGGATGGCGTCAGCCTACAGAGATGCTACAAATGAGGAGAAATCGAGAGAGGGTGAAGGGGATCACAGGTGTACCCCAGGGTGAAGTGGGTGTACCCCACTTCTCTAGTTTGCTCTACATTCAAGAATCAATCTCTCAGCTTTGTCTATGCAGATGGCTCTTTACATTCTCACTAAATTCACAGAAAGTTCCTAGTTTGCAAAATCATGTACATTCTTATGCATTATATGTGCAATAAAGAATAAATGTACTTGCTTTATGGATGCAGTAGTTGTATTTCAGCCGAGAAAGCTCTTTCTCAGCCGCGGTGAAGAAACATCTAAGAACTAGTGTCGGAAAAAAACCCAAAAGGATTGTGTCCTTTGTTTTAAACGGAGTGTTTGAAACACATGAAGTACTGAAAATCGCTGTATTTTAAAATAAATCACGGTGTGATTGAATCGTTGCTAATCTAGAAGAGTATAAATTTTGAGAGGCTCCCTGCCGCTGACTCTGTTTAGTTTAAGGATTTACTGCCTTTTATTATCCTTAGAATATGAAGTCTGAATAAATTCCCTCCAGACCTGAGCCCTCTGCCTTCTAACTTGTTTTGCTCCCTTATAATTGCTCTTAGAAGAAAGATAAATAAATCAGACATTTTCTGTTGTATGGGACACACGTTTCATTGCAGAATCCAGGCACTGGCTGCAGCGAGAGCTGTGTGTCTGCAGTGCCCAGCACCGTGTTGACCCACAGGCAGCAAATCATGGCCCAGAGAATTCACCACTCAGCTGAGCTGCACAGCCTCAGTGAGGGAGGGGCCTGGCACAGCTGGAGGAGGGGAGGGGCGGTTCAGCTGGATTTGCGCTCATCGGAGAGGATGCAGACGCGGGGCATCCCGGGCCAGCACGCCTCGACCTTGGCCCTTAGGACAAATGGCTTTCCCTGCAGAGGCAGCTGGGAGGGTGGCCGGCCCTCCACCTGCCCACCGGCTCCACGACGGCTGCCTTTCGTGACAATTCCTCTTTTCATCCTAGAAAAATGATGCCTGTCCTGGTCCATTTCTTTTAATGGAAGCTCCTTAATAGTCCTGAAACAAATGATTGTTTTGTGAGCAGCCAGCTCTGAGGGACTTTCTCTAGGAAATAAAGTCTAGTGATGGGAGGGATCTGTGATCCTTACCAGGCCCGCTGCGAGATGAGATCTGGGTAAGGGCGGGGGCGGAACTTAGAAGTGGGAGCCTCTGGGAGAGGAAATAATTAGACCCTCGGTCTGAAGGTAACACCCACTAGTAAAGAAGAAAAGCATGTTCAAACCAACATGAGGACACTTTGCAGTGGATTTTCTTTTATTGTTATGACGGTGGTGGTTTAGTCGCTAAGCTGCAACCTCATGGGCTGTAGCCCACCAAGCTCCTCTGTCTATGGAATTTTCCAGGCAAGAAAACTGGAGTGGGTTGTCATTTCCTTCTTCAGGGGTGAAAATATATACTTGATGACAAGTAGATAAACCGCTGATCAGAAAAACTGGAGTGCCACTCCTATTACAACATGATATTAAAGTGCCGCCTAAAGACATTTTATAAAGAAAAGTGTTTCAAGTTTAATTTTATAAAAGTCAACCAACATGATTATTTGCTGGGTTTTAGGCTTTTGTTTCCTCAGAAGTTCCAAATGAAAAAGAGAGATTGTGTGTTCACATCTGGGGGGCTTCCCTGGGGGGCTTAGTGGTGAATAATCCATCTGCGAATGCAGGAGACATGGGTTCGATCCCTGGGTTGGGACGATCCCTTGGAGGAGGACATGGACACCCACTCCAGTATTCTTGCCTGTAAAATCCCACGGACAGAAGAGCCTGGCGGGCTATAGTCCACGGGGTTGCAAACGGGTTGGACGTGGCTTAGCAACTAAACAACAACAACAGCATATTCACACTTAACTTGTATGAATTGCCCTGCTGTTCAAAGCCATCCATGCCAACTTCCACGAAGGGGGAGATCTCTGAGATTTTAGCCTCCACAAGAAGTGACTTTAGAGGCCTCTTTTCCCCGGGGCAAGGAGGCACTCTGTAGGTCAGAGTTAACGCCATCGGCTTCCGAGTGGAGGTTCTCCCTCCTTGTAAGTAGGTGTGGCTCGAACCGTTTCTCTGATTTACTGCACAAGCTGGGGAGCTTCGTGTTTCCACTTAAATGGAGTTTCTTAGGTGAGTTGGAATGGTCTTAGGCCAGGGTTTCCTGTTGAGGTTGCTGACCCCTCTTAATTCCAAGGAGCATAATTAGTAGCAATAATACCCCACCACCACCCCCACCCCTC
>SJYW01042787.1:2066758-2102688 GCA_006410735.1 Raphicerus campestris
AAACTGTCGGAGGTTTAGATGTCATTCACGTTGTGAGGGGAGTGCTAACCAGAGGTGTAATGACCCTGAGCGCGGGGAGACAGGCTATTGCAGCTGCCCAGCTTGCAGGGGGGTGGGGGTGGGGTGGGAAGCCCACAGGGGCTGGGGTGGCTGTGCTGGGTGGTGGTGGGGATCAGTAGCTCATTTTCAGTCGTGCTGGATTTTAAAGGACTGTTAGCATCTCAGGTGGGAATGTTAAGGATGCAGATGGATGTATGAATCTGGAGCCCAGGGAAGAAGCTTGGTGATTCAGACTAGAGAACCCTCATTTGAAAATGGTGCTTCAAGCCACAAAGCAGGACATCACCAAAGAGTGCAGACGGAGCAGAGTGGGGAGGAGCACGCCAGGGGAGGAGGGCCTCCCATCCTGAGGAGGGCGGGGCAGATGGGAGGGTTCGCAGGCGAGTTCACAGTCACACAGCGTGCTGCTAGCTGTACGGCATGTTTAAAATAAGGACTTATTTGCATTATTTCAAATAGGCACTGCAGAAGCGGTTTGAAATTTTTATTATCACGAAGTTACTTCTCCATGAATATTATTTATTTATATTTATATTACATTTGCTTTCCCCCAAAAGGCTTGAGGCAGTTTGATATAAAGTGATATTTGAGGGAAACCATTAAACTAGAAAATCAAAGTGATAAGGAAAGCAGAGGAAGCTAAATGCTGTGTGTGCTCGGGTGCTGTTCCCGGTTACTGCGGGTGAGTATTGCATTAACTCAGTCTCCCAGCAGCCAACATCAAAAGGAGCAGATTAGGTTATATGACTGTCTTTAGCTGATGTGAAGAAATGCCCGGATGTAAGGGAGACAAATTTTCTTCCCAAACGCTGAGTAAGTTTCTCCTGCGTCATCCCCTACATAATGATGGACAGCATGCCTATAAAACAATAGTGCCATCGTATTTTATTCTCACAGAAGTCTTTGGAGGTGGATCCTATCATTTCCCCATTTTACAGATGAGAAAACTGAGGCTGGGAGGGGGTAAGTGCATTGCTCAGGGTCACACTGCAGAGAGGAGGTAGAGCTCGGATTTGAACTCAGTTCTGCCTGAGGCCAGTCTCTGGTTGCTCAGGGCCTGGGTCCCACCATCACCGGAATGTGTCATTACCATGCTGGTTTGGTTTTGGCTGCATTAGGTCTTAGTTGTGGCTCATGGGTTTAGATGCCTGGAGGCATGTGTAGTATTTTATTTTCTAGACCAGGAATCAAACCCGAGTCCCTGCACTGGAAGGTGGATTCTTAACCACTAAACCACCAGGAAAGTTCCCCATTTCTTTATTTGTGTTCTACTCATCCACCGCTTTATTTCCATGATAGTATTCCTTTAAATATTGCTCCAAACACTTCTGAAAAAATTTCACGTCACCATACACATTTTACATACTTCCATGTGCTAATCATTAATAAGATAATTTATTTTTCATGTACAAAATCTGTCCAAGAACAGAAGACAGTGCTTTATCCTAGCTTATTTATCCCCACTTTCAGGGACCATTCAGCCTTTTCCACAGGGCTTAGGAGATATTTCTTGAAAATACTATATGTTTTAATGGGGCCAAATATTAGAAAATATTGTAGGATTTATCTTATGATCCAGCACTGTGATTTCTCTTGGGTTTGGCTCTAGGTGTGAAAGCTGACACTGTGTTTTATTTCTGAGCTTCACTGATGTTTTATGCTGGCTGTAATAACATTTAGTGCCATGTCCTTTTCTCAGAATCTTAATAAACAACTGAGAGCAAGTCGTACCTCATGAGCGGGTAGTATGTCCTGACTCAGCAGAAGCGCCTCCATCTTTTCTGAAAGGCAAGCATTCGGCTGTCGCACAAGCTGGTGATGGGGCAGATAATTCAGAGTCAGGAGAGGAGCTGGGTCCTCAGCTTGAGTGAGCAGCGAGGTGATAACTCTGACAGCCTCTTGAAGACATGTACATCTTTGGCCAATGTCTTAACATCTCCCAGCTTGCTTCCATCAGTGAATCCCATGATTGCAGTTTGGTGGGATAGGCCTCGGTATCTAGCGGTTTCTAGAATATCTAATGTGATAATGTTAACATGATGTACCTTTGAGAGAGTGTCCAGAGTCCTTCGTGTCCCCACACATCCCTGTCCAGCATGCCAGCTGCAAGGATTGTCTGGCTCCATTTCTGGAGCTGGTCATCCGGGAGGTGGAGGCGACCCCAGCATCACTCCCATGCAACCTCTGGCTCCCCGAGGGTGGGGGCTGGCTTGCTTGCTGCTGCCTGTTGTAGCGTTTACTCCTTGTTCAAAACGTGCGGGGCCCTGGGTTTCTTTCCTGTAAAGCAAATACTCTACATGCAGGCATTTGTCTCAGACTGGCCATGTCTCTCTGTGACCTGTGGGGACATGCGGACAAGGAGAACGTGAAGCTCCGGCTATTGTTGTGAGCGATGAAGTTCTTTGTCTGGCCTGGGGGGGGGGGTCTTTTGTCTTCTGCCAGCTTTCACAAGAGAGTGATTGATTAGCTTTCTGATTCTGTGCTCAATTGTGTCCGACTCTTTGCGACTCCATGGATCGGAGCTCCCTGGGTTGTGAAGATCCCCTGGAGGAGGGCATGGCAACCCACTCCAGTGTTCTCACCTGGAGAATCCCATGGACAGAGGAGCCTGGTAGGCTATAGTCCATGGGGTCACACAGAGTTGGGCATGACTGAGTGACCTTCATTTTCACTTTAATTTGAAATAATCAGTATGCCACTGATGCACATTTGGGGGCTATCTGCCCTGGACCCCCCACACCCCTCATGGTTATGGAATAGCTGCACTTTCTCTGCTGTCACATCCACATCCCAGACAGGGAAAGAAGATGAAAAAGACAAGGAGGAAGAGGAAAGGAGAGATGGAATAAGAGGAAACGAGGAGTGTCTATTTTAGGAGAAAAATCGGGAACGTGCAGCACACCTCTGCCTGTTGGCTAGAACCGAGTGTGTAAAGGATTCTGAGCATCTAGTTACACTGAATAAAATAGGGTTTTGCCTTTAAGAAAAGAGAGACTAAGTACTGAGTAATTTGCCCTTAGTGTCTTAAAAATGCTAATGTTTATGTAACTTTAAGAACTACCCTTTAATAGACATAATCATTTCCTTTCTGTAGATGTAAAATAAAGGGGCTCAGCTGCTCAAGGTCACACTGTTGGTAAACTGGAAGCTAAGACTGAAGGACAGTCTTTCTAGCTCCATCCTGTCATTGCTAATATCATATAACTACCAATGACCCTAAAGTCCTCCGAATGAGTTTAGCAACAACGATTTTTCCCAACACTATTGCCCTGGTCTGCTCAGGCTGCTGTAACAAAATACTGTGGACTGTAGTTAAATAGCAGGAATTTATTCCTCACTGTTTGAGGGGTTGGAAGTGGCTGGGGTGCTAGCATGGCTGGGTTCTGGCCAGAGATCCCTCTTCCTGGCCTTCTTGCTGGGTCCTCATAAGGCACTGGGGTGAGGTTGTAGTAGGAGGTGGATGCTACTCTTATGACCTAGTCTAAACCTAATTGTCTCTCCTAATACTATCACAGGTTTTCCCAATGGCTCAAGTGGTAAAGACTCTACCTGCTAATGCAGGAGACCCAAGACTTGGGTTCAATCCCCGCGTTGTGAAGATCCCCTGGAGGAGGGCATGGCAACCCACTCCAGTATTCTTGCCTGGAGAATCCCACGGACAGAGGAGCCTGTTGGGATACAGCCCATGGGGTCACAAAGAGTTGGACAAGACTGAGTGACTGAACACACATACCATACCATCAGATTAGTAGTTAGGGTTTCAAAGGATGGATTTTGGGGGAACACAACCATTCAGGTCAAAACAACACCTTTCTTTTTTTATTTAACAGCTTAGGATGCAAGAGCTTTATTGAAATACACACATAGATATACACATGCAGGGAGGGGGAGATGTTAGGTCAAATACTTAATATCTCTAAAGTAGTTTTATTATAATTTCAGATATTCATATCTTCTTTAGCATTTGATTAAAAAGTATTTGTCATTCTGATTAGCATCCAGCGCTATTTCACTGTTTTGATTTCCATTTTCATGTTATTAGAATGTGAACGTAGCAGTGTATCTATTAGCAATTTGTTTCTTTTCTTTTTCACATACCTTATTCATTATATTCTAATGGGTTTATTGTATTTATCTTAAAGACTTACAAATGTTCTTTATCCATAGCAACCACTCTTGATGTGATATTAATCTGGGTACTATGGATGGATGTATTTGATGCCTTTTGGCATGAAGAAATTTATACTCCTATAGACATGGTAAGATACAACCACATGAAAAGGTGATCCTCAATTACCCGAGAAGTCACGTTATCCGAGTTTAGAGAAAAGACCATCTGGGCTAGTCTGAGAAGGTGTCAAAGAAGAGGTGGAATTTGATCTGGGCTTGGAAAATGGTCTTCATAGAAGAATAGGGAGAGGTATTTAAGGTGCAAGAAATTGTGTCTTGGTAGAAATGATGATACGTCCTTTCTTAGGACAAATCCTGAGAAATAATACTGGGGAGATTAATTATACTTCTAATGCATCCTGACACAAATAGAGACAGATGATTTTAATAAGCAAGCTGTTGGTACATTTACTGGTTAGAAATGTGGACGAATGTGAATTTATAGCCATCTCATCTCATCTATAAATAGAAGCTCATTCTGTGGGTGGAATGGAGGGTGCAGAGCACCCTGAGGGCAGGGGCATGCTCTCAGTGAGGCAGTTAATTTCCTTCCAGGTCACCTGGCACGTTACATTCTGGAACCTCAGTCTGCTGGGGAACCGAGATCAAGAGCATCCAGCTTCAGGACCCACAACACACACACAAGATGCCTTTTCAGTAGCAGCTGATTCTTACATTTTTAATGCTTTTTTTTTGTATTAACAGTCACTGCTCTGTTAAATGGGCAACCCCCCCCACTCCACTGGCCAGAGCTGATGGACTCAGGGTGGCCACCTGGGCCAGAAGGAGCCATCCACGGGCTCATCTCAGGGCACCCGGCAATGTTGTGGCTCCTGGCACCCCGCCTAGAGTTTCAGATCCAGCACAGCTGCCTCAGCCCTCAGGGCTCCTGCCAGGAAGCAGGAGTCCCTCAGGCTGACGGGGAGACGCCTGCTTTACTGCACACATGCGAGCAGGTAGAGGGGGCTAGCTTTTGACACTCTTGGTGCTAATGAGTTGAAAGGAGGACCATGTGGTGCTCTGTTCGCTGGGCTGTCCTCCCCCATGGCCTGGTTCTCTTCCCTGGGGACCTGGAGCCTCTCCGAGGACCCTCCTGGTTGTCCTGGACCCCTGCGGGCAGGAGGTGCAGAGAGTGGAGATGCACTCTGCACAGCTGCATGGTGAGCTGAGAGGTCACATTGTTGGCTGCAAGGGGGACTCAACCCCACCCCTTTAAGTGCTGGTATATGCAGCACCCCCTCCTGTAATTCTCAGTGGAGTCCTTGGTCTGGGACCCCTACCTGCTTCCCTGGGAATGGTTCTATTATCAAAGGTCTGGACTCTCCTTTCTGAAAGTGTCACCTGTGTGGCCCTTCCCCTTCCAGCATCTCAGGGAATATGGGGCAGACAGGGAGGTGCCTGCACTCCTGGTGATAGTAGACAAGGTTGGGTTAGATCCTTGGGTTGGGAAGATTCCCCGGAGAAGGGAAAGTCTACCCACTGCAGTATTTTGGCCTGGAGAATTCCATGGACTAAGTGCATAGGGTCATAAAGAATCGGACCCAACTGAGCAGCCTTCACTTCCCTTCCTTAGCAAGTTATAACCAAGGGGCACTAGTGGTAAAGAACCTGCCTGCTAAAGCAAGAGATGTAAGAGATGTAGGTCCAATCCTTGGATCAGGAAGATCCCCTGGAGGAGGGCATGGCAACCCACTCCAGTATGCTTGCCTGGAGAATCCCATAGACAGAGGAGCCTGGCAGACTACAGTACATAGGACACAAAGATTTGGGCATGACTGAAGCAATTTAGCACATTAAGAAGTTAAATTAACCAGAATCAAGAGTGTTAAGTCAGCAGATGGTATCTGGGGGCTGAACACCCCCACCTCTAATGCCCCTAGTAAAATGACTTTTAGGTTAAGGTCTTGCTTTTCTGGCTCTTGGACCCTCCTCCACCCTGGGCCCTTTTATCTGCCTGGCCCTGGGGCTCCTGTCTCACTTCCAGCTCTGCTCTCAGCCCATCTGTCACTGAGGGCTCCCTGTCCCTCCATGTCCCCGCCTCTTGGCAGCTCAGACCACCACACTCATGCACAGAAGCACCTTGGGGTCACATGTGGGAGAGTCAGGGTTCCCTCCCACCTCTTTTCCTTTTTACTAGAAGGCAGCAGATGGCCAGTGCTCACTGAGGCCCTGTTTTCTCTGTTGTTGTTGTTCAGCCACTCAGTCATGTCCAACTCTTTGTGACCCCATGGACTGCAGCATGCCAAGCTTCCCTGTTAGAGAAGGACACCAGTCCTTCACTATTTCCCAGAGCCTGCTCAGACTCATGTCCATTGATTCAGTGATGCCATCCGACCATCTTATCCTCTGTGGCCCCCTCTCCTCCTGCTCTCAGTCTTTCCCAGCATCAGGGGCTTTTCCAGTGAGTCAGTTCTTCACATCAGGTGGCCAAAGTATTGGAGCTTCGGTTTCAACAGCAGTCCTTCCAAAGAAGATTCAGGTTGGTTTACTGAATAGGATTGAGTAGTTTGATGTCCTTGCTGTTCAAGGGACTCTCAAGAGTCTTCTGTAACATCACAGTTCAAAAGAGTCAATTCTTCAGTGCCCAGCCTTCTTTATGGTCCAGAGAAGACTCCACTTCTCAGCCTGTGATTGGTTCTGGCCAATGAATCACAGGAGATGGGACACTGGGGTCTCCCCATTAAAGACACTCAAGAGCTTGTCTGGGTTTTTCTAGGTTCTTTCTTTTCCCTGTTGTAGCTATGCAAATGTCTGCTTGTTGAGAGAAATTCAGCTTGTGTCCCTGAGTAGCCTTGTGGAGGGATGTCTGGGACTGCTCAGCACTGTGTGGGTGAGAAATAAACTCCTGTTGAATTACTGAGATCTAGGCTATGTAACCAATGCAGAGTCTATTCTAACTACTTCTGGAAGCTGTTCACAATGTTTTCCCAGATGATATCTAGATGAATGCTGTTATACTCCTTGCTGGTAGCAAGATAGACACGGACTCTGCTCTTGGTAACATGTCATCAGAAGATACTGGGAAGTCATGCTGGGAAGTCATTCTAGGAAGGGGAGATGGCCTAGAAATAGTCATTTGTAAATGAAAAAAGAATGGATTTGGATAAACAGGAAAGGATTAACCTTTTAATTAAGATACCAAGAAGAGGTGGCAAGAATACTATACAAAAGAGATCTTGATGACCCAGATAACCATGATGGTGTGATCAGAGCCAGACATTCTGAAATGAAGTCAAGTGGGCCTTAGGAAGCATCACTATGAACAAAGCTATTGGAGGTGATGGAATTCCAGTTGAGCTATTTCAAATCCAAAAAGATGATGCTGTGAAAGTTCTGCACTCAATATGCCAGCAAATTTGGAAAACTCAGCAGTGGCCACAGGACTGGAAAAGGTCAGTTTTCATTCCAATCCCAAAGAAAGGCAATGCCAAAAAATGTTTGAACTACTGTATAATTGTACTCATCTCACACACTAGCAAAGTAATGCTCCAAATTCCCCAAGCCAGGCTTCAACAATACATAAAGCATGAACTTTCAGATTTTCAAGCTGGATTTAGAACATGCAGAGGAACCAGAGATCAAATTGCCAACATCTGTTGGATCATTGAAAAAGCAAGAGAGTTCCAGAAAAACATCTACTTCTGCTTTATTGACTATGCCAAAGCCTTTGATTGTGTGGATCACAATAAACTGTGGAAAATTCTTCAAGAGATGGGAATACCAGACCATCTTACCTGTCTCCTGAGAAATATGTATGCAGATCAGGTCAAGAAGCAACAGTTAGAACTGGACATGGAACAACAGACTGGTTCCAAATTGGGAAAGGAGTACGTCAAGTCTGTATATTGTCACCTTGCTTATTTAACTTATGTGCAGAGTATATCATGCGTAATGCTGGGTTGGGTGAGGAGACACAAGCTGGAATGAAGATTTCAGGGAGAAATATCAATAACCTCAGATATGCAGCTGACACCATCCTTATGGCAGAAATTGAAGAACTAAAGAGGCTCTTGATGAAAGCGAAAGAGGGGAGTGAAACTATTGGCTTAAAATTCAATATTCAAGAACACTAAGATCATGGCATCTGATCCCATCACTTCATGGCAAATAGAAGGGGAAACAATGGAAACAGTGAGTGACTTTATTTTCTTGGGCTCCAGAATTACTGCAGATGGTGACTGCAGCCATGAAATTAAAAGACCCTTGCTCCTTGGAAGAAAAGATATGACCAAGCTAGACAACATATTAAAAAAACAGAGACATTACTTTGCCCACAAAGGTCCATCTAGTCAAACCTATGGTTTTTCCAGTAGTCCTGTATAGATGTGAGAGTTGGACCATAAAGAAAGCTGAGTGCTGAAGAATTGATGCTTCTGAACTGTGGTGTTGGAGAAGACTCTTTTGAGAACCCCTTGGACTGCAAGGAGATCCAACCAGTCCATCCTAAAGGAAATCAATCCTGAATATTCATTGGAAGGACCGATGCTGAAGCTGAAACTTCAATACTTTGGCCACCTGATGCAAAGGACCAACTCCTTGGAAAAGACCCTGATGCTGGGAAAGATTGAAGGCAGGAAGAGAAGGGGACAACAGAGGATGAGATAGTTGGATGGCATCACTTGATGGACATGAGTTTGAGTAGGCTCCAGGAGTTGATGATGGACAGGGAAGCCTGGCGTGCTACAGTCCGTGGGGTCACAAAGAGTTGGATACAACTGAATGACTGAACTGAACTGAACTATGCCTGGAATGCTTCTTATATGAGAAAGAGAAAGAACTGAAACCTACCGATTCAGACACCAGTCACTGAGTTGGGCCGAGGAGGATGAATGGGGTCCATGGAGATTCCAGGAACAGGGACCTGGACCCTCGGGGAGGGAGGGAGGAGAGCCAGATGCAAACAGCACAGTGAGTCCCTGCAGACCCAAGTGGCTCAGTGTATCCAGGGATGTATGGGGCCGAGTCCTACTCAAAGTCTCCTTGTTAGATATCCATCAGACGCTCGAGTTGTGTAACGAGCAAGCCTAGAAGTGTATCTGCTCACTGACCTGTTAGGATAATTGGGTCCAGAGTGAGTCCTGGAGAGGCCTTCTTGAGTCACCCACGCTTTCATTCCACATGGGGAATGTGGAGCCAGCTTCTTTGTGACGAGTAGGAGGTGACAAACGTGGAGACAGCGTGGGCCTCCATGGTTGCACAGCTTTCCAGTCTAGGCCCTTCTGACTTCTGAGTGTGGCTTCCACACCCTTGGAAACTGGCTTATTTGTGGGGTTGGGGTGTGACTGGTCCAATGTAGCAGCTTTGATGAGTTAAGGAGGCGTGTAGGTTTTCTGACCCAGTGGAGGTTTTTGCCTTAGCTAAGATCATCTGGACATTGTTTTCCCTCTGATTTCAGAGTTTCATTCACAACGTAGACTTTGATTATGATTTGTTAGTCCTACAAACTGACGTTTGGGGCCAAATGATGATTATTTGAAATCTGGGCAAACGTCACTTGTTGACTGTGAAATACGAGACAGCAGGGCTGACACGATTGTAAAAGTTGAATGTTGTACAGAACAACTGCTCTTGGGCTTAACTTCAGGGCCACAAAGTATGTTGATGGTAATCACCTTGGCTCAACCCATAGCCCATGAATTAGTTACTAATCAATCTGCAATAAAGTAATTTATACATGACAGTTAAAGTAACAGGAGAGCCTCGGGAGTAAATATTTTATGTGACAAATTAACCATGCGAGGTTCGCTCATGAACATTAATTAGAATCCTGAGGTTAAATTCCTGTATGTTGTGAAGTCGTTGCTGAGTAATCACCTCGGGACAGAGCAATGATGCAGGGCTTGGGTTTGCATTTGCCATGGTCTCTTCCCACCAGAAACGAGAGGTAACAGTAAAACCCAGCAGCTCTGCTCTTCCTTCTGTTCTAAAGAGAAAGTGAATTGCCTCCCTTCTTCTGCTCCAAACCTCCTCCCATGGTGTCCAGTTAGAGGAACATCGGCTGCTCCCCATAGGCCTGGCAACCTTGGGTGGCAGGTTTGCCCGTGATTGTGAAGGTCCAGGAGACCTAGTGCCACAGGGAGAATGAAGTCCCTTCAAAGGCCCCGGAACCTGCAGTTGGTACTTTGCACAGCAGAAGGCACTTTGCTGATACGATTAGCTTAAGGATTTGGAGATGAGGAGATTATCCTAGATCACTGGGGCGGTGGGTGTGTGGGGCATTGGCAGTGTAATTACCAGGGTTCTGACAAGCAAAAAAGGGGGCAGAAGAGGAGGCCAGGCTCACACCTGGTGAGAAGGACGCTACCTGCAGAGGCTGACTGTGAAGATGGAGGACGGCGAGGAGGAAGAGGAGTGTTCCATGTAGTCGCTGACTCTGTGAAATTCCTCTGAGGACCTCAAGCCCTTTGTTGTTACAGTTGTAGCCCTCAGGTTCCTGGGAAAGAGGTGGGTAAGGCAGTGAGCATGCTAGAAAGGAGCCGGGGAAGCAAAGTGTCCCCTTCCCTCGGCACTGAGGACCGAAAGCCAAGGCTGAGCATCACTGAGCCCATGGGCTGAGCCCGTTTTATCTTCTCATTCCCTTGGAGTGTCTGCATTTGGACCATGACCCAGTTGCAGAGGACACTTCAGAGAACCCTCTTGGGTCTCTGATCACCGGGAACGTTGGGCCTGGAGGAATATTATGAACTCAGAGGAATGACCAATTCTACTGAAATGATGGCAGGAGTGTTTTTAAAGGATATGGTATTGCATTCATCCCGTCTCCTGCGCCAACACCAGCCACTCAGCTTGTCCACAGCAGGCCGACAGCAGGTACATGAGACCAAAGTTCAAGTTCATCTGAAAATTTAGCTCAATCCATTGACTTAAGGGGGCTTCCCCGATGACTCACCAGGTAAATAATCTGCCTGCAAAGCAGGAGATACAGGAGACTTGGATTGGATCTCTTGGCTGGGGAGATCTCCTTAAGGGCATAGCAACCCACTCCAGTATTCTTGCCTGGAGAATCCCATAGACAGAGGAGCCTGGTGGGCTACAGTCCTTGGGGTCTCAAAGAGTCGGACACTACTGAGCACGCTGCTTTAAGGCCGTGGTGCCTCAGTGTACTGAGTAACTCTTTAGGAGTCGCTAGTCGCTTCATCCTGCAGTCTGGAAAAGTGAGCTTTGTCACCATTCCTTCCTCCCATCTCAGCGGGTGAGTGCAGATGCCCCCTGCACCTGCCTGGTTAAAAGCTCCCATCGCAGCTCCGCGCCTCTTCTCGCCGTTAATTTAGCACTCTCAATAAACTTTATCTTGCCTTTTATGTGGTTGCTCCTAAGTCTCTTCTGCTGTCACCAGAGACACCTTTTCAGTTGCTTTTACATCTTTTCTAATTACTCCCCACTGTGGTGTGGGGATTCTGGATCTTTCCTGAAAGCCAGTGATTCTCCTCCACACCCTGCAGTGATGTTGTGCTGGAATGTCCGTGTAGACAGAGTCTCTGGGCAAAACTTCACACCTCCTTCCTGCCCTGTCTTTTGGGCTCCTGTTCACTGTGTGATGTTTTAAAATTTTATTTATTTTTGGCTGCGCCAAGTCTTTGTTGCTGCGAGCAGGCTTTCCCCAGTTGGGGCTAAGGGGGCTACTCTTCATTGTGGTGCGTGGGCTTCTCATCGCAGTGGCTTCTCTTGTTTCGGAGCACAGGCTCGAGGCACACAGGCTTCAGTAGTTACGGCACATTAGCTTTGTTGCACCATGGCATGTGGAGTCTTCCCGGACCAGGGATCGAACCCATGTTCTTTGCATTGGCAGGTGGATACCTAACCACTGGACCACCAGGGAAGTCCCTAGTGTGTGGTTAAAGGAGACAGCACATCCCCTAAAGAGGATTCCCCAACTCTGCCTCCTGCAAAGGGGCCACTGGTTGATCCAGTCTGACCACCAACCATGGCACAAGTTACTCTGCTTTAGAACTAGTTGGGTCTAATCCCGAATCCGAGTTCTTTGCATTAGATCTTTAGACAGACCACTCAAGTGTCTTCAGGTAGTGTGAAGCCATACTTCGTCATTAACTGTGTAGTTCTTTCACAGTGCACCCCTGAACAAAGCCGATTAGCGTAATCTACAAGGACAGTTAACTTTAATGTGGTCCTGGTGGCAAACGCATCCTTTTGAATCCAGTCACTTATAAACTACACAGCCATGGCTGTTTTAGCCAGCTCCGAGTCTCTGGTGTGTGTTTTTGTTCATCACTCCAAGTGTCTCCACGTGGCTTATGCTGGCCTGCAGCATGTTATGTCACATTTTCTTATCTCAGAGTTTATATTAAATTCCATATTTCACGAATCCTGTAACACAAGTGCCCCAGGATCAAAGAGGTTTGTTCTAGGGCCTCTTCTGCTCTAAAATGCATTGCCTGACTCGGCTGAGCTGGGGGGAGCTGAGNGGCCTGGCAACCTTGGGTGGCAGGTTTGCCCGTGATTGTGAAGGTCCAGGAGACCTAGTGCCACAGGGAGAATGAAGTCCCTTCAAAGGCCCCGGAACCTGCAGTTGGTACTTTGCACAGCAGAAGGCACTTTGCTGATACGATTAGCTTAAGGATTTGGAGATGAGGAGATTATCCTAGATCACTGGGGCGGTGGGTGTGTGGGGCATTGGCAGTGTAATTACCAGGGTTCTGACAAGCAAAAAAGGGGGCAGAAGAGGAGGCCAGGCTCACACCTGGTGAGAAGGACGCTACCTGCAGAGGCTGACTGTGAAGATGGAGGACGGCGAGGAGGAAGAGGAGTGTTCCATGTAGTCGCTGACTCTGTGAAATTCCTCTGAGGACCTCAAGCCCTTTGTTGTTACAGTTGTAGCCCTCAGGTTCCTGGGAAAGAGGTGGGTAAGGCAGTGAGCATGCTAGAAAGGAGCCGGGGAAGCAAAGTGTCCCCTTCCCTCGGCACTGAGGACCGAAAGCCAAGGCTGAGCATCACTGAGCCCATGGGCTGAGCCCGTTTTATCTTCTCATTCCCTTGGAGTGTCTGCATTTGGACCATGACCCAGTTGCAGAGGACACTTCAGAGAACCCTCTTGGGTCTCTGATCACCGGGAACGTTGGGCCTGGAGGAATATTATGAACTCAGAGGAATGACCAATTCTACTGAAATGATGGCAGGAGTGTTTTTAAAGGATATGGTATTGCATTCATCCCGTCTCCTGCGCCAACACCAGCCACTCAGCTTGTCCACAGCAGGCCGACAGCAGGTACATGAGACCAAAGTTCAAGTTCATCTGAAAATTTAGCTCAATCCATTGACTTAAGGGGGCTTCCCCGATGACTCACCAGGTAAATAATCTGCCTGCAAAGCAGGAGATACAGGAGACTTGGATTGGATCTCTTGGCTGGGGAGATCTCCTTAAGGGCATAGCAACCCACTCCAGTATTCTTGCCTGGAGAATCCCATAGACAGAGGAGCCTGGTGGGCTACAGTCCTTGGGGTCTCAAAGAGTCGGACACTACTGAGCACGCTGCTTTAAGGCCGTGGTGCCTCAGTGTACTGAGTAACTCTTTAGGAGTCGCTAGTCGCTTCATCCTGCAGTCTGGAAAAGTGAGCTTTGTCACCATTCCTTCCTCCCATCTCAGCGGGTGAGTGCAGATGCCCCCTGCACCTGCCTGGTTAAAAGCTCCCATCGCAGCTCTGCGCCTCTTCTCGCCGTTAATTTAGCACTCTCAATAAACTTTATCTTGCCTTTTATGTGGTTGCTCCTAAGTCTCTTCTGCTGTCACCAGAGACACCTTTTCAGTTGCTTTTACATCTTTTCTAATTACTCCCCACTGTGGTGTGGGGATTCTGGATCTTTCCTGAAAGCCAGTGATTCTCCTCCACACCCTGCAGTGATGTTGTGCTGGAATGTCCGTGTAGACAGAGTCTCTGGGCAAAACTTCACACCTCCTTCCTGCCCTGTCTTTTGGGCTCCTGTTCACTGTGTGATGTTTTAAAATTTTATTTATTTTTGGCTGCGCCAAGTCTTTGTTGCTGCGAGCAGGCTTTCCCCAGTTGGGGCTAAGGGGGCTACTCTTCATTGTGGTGCGTGGGCTTCTCATCGCAGTGGCTTCTCTTGTTTCGGAGCACAGGCTCGAGGCACACAGGCTTCAGTAGTTACGGCACATTAGCTTTGTTGCACCATGGCATGTGGAGTCTTCCCGGACCAGGGATCGAACCCATGTTCTTTGCATTGGCAGGTGGATACCTAACCACTGGACCACCAGGGAAGTCCCTAGTGTGTGGTTAAAGGAGACAGCACATCCCCTAAAGAGGATTCCCCAACTCTGCCTCCTGCAAAGGGGCCACTGGTTGATCCAGTCTGACCACCAACCATGGCACAAGTTACTCTGCTTTAGAACTAGTTGGGTCTAATCCCGAATCCGAGTTCTTTGCATTAGATCTTTAGACAGACCACTCAAGTGTCTTCAGGTAGTGTGAAGCCATACTTCGTCATTAACTGTGTAGTTCTTTCACAGTGCACCCCTGAACAAAGCCGATTAGCGTAATCTACAAGGACAGTTAACTTTAATGTGGTCCTGGTGGCAAACGCATCCTTTTGAATCCAGTCACTTATAAACTACACAGCCATGGCTGTTTTAGCCAGCTCCGAGTCTCTGGTGTGTGTTTTTGTTCATCACTCCAAGTGTCTCCACGTGGCTTATGCTGGCCTGCAGCATGTTATGTCACATTTTCTTATCTCAGAGTTTATATTAAATTCCATATTTCACGAATCCTGTAACACAAGTGCCCCAGGATCAAAGAGGTTTGTTCTAGGGCCTCTCCTGCTCTAAAATGCATTGTCTGACTCGGCTGAGCTGGGGGGAGCTGAGCTGCCTGGTGCTGGAGTAGCCGATGGAGACCACGAACCAAATGAAACTTACAGTTGAGACGTTATTCTTTAACTGCCATGGTACGAGCAAGAGGCTAACCCAGAGAAAGCACAGCCCTGTTCTGTTTTCCTCCATGAAACATCACACTGGTCACAGTTCAAGTGGATCAGCACAGATGTGGGAGTCCTCCCGTTGTAGAGGGAGCCCCAACAAAAGACTCTGGAAGTTTTATGCCTAGGACTGTGGGGGCCATGGAAAGGCTGGGATCAGAAGGTCCTGATGATGAAGTCAGTATGCAGAAAGCCTCAAGTCTTTTCCTCCTCTCCTGCTAGAAGGTCGCTCCTGGCCATTGGCCTGGGTCATCAGAATTGCAGCCTGTGACTTCTCGCAGCCTGTGCCTGCAATTGCTCAGCATTCAGCCTTGAAGCTGTTTCTTAACTTCGTTTCTAACTCTCTAGCTATTTCTGTTCCTTTAATGGCTAATGTCACAGTTGGAGGGCAAGACTTTCCTCCAGTGCAAAGGTATTTGGAGACATTATAAAACATTTTCTTGCGGAATGCCGATGATTGCTTCTAATTGTTTCTTCCCTGAACTGCTGTAGTTGAAAAGTTTTTTAAAAATATATATTATTGAAAAATAATTTGGTAGTGTGTGATGTAACTCCAAAGAAGATATTGAAGTGTATAGAGAACACTAATTGTTTGGCAGTGCAGTTGATTCTTGAACAACACGGGACTGAACTCTAAAGGTTTACGTACATGCAGGTATTTTCCCAATAAATAATAGAACTACAATCTGTGGTTGGTTGACTTCTCAGACGTGAAACTATGTGAACATTGAGAGCAGATGAGAGCATCCACGGATTTTGGTATCAGCAGTGGGTCCTGGAACCAAACTGTAGTTCCATATGAGACGTCTATAAGAATTCTAAAAACGTCTCTCCCACGATTCCCACCCCTTGACTATTCAAAACACTAATCTGAGTACAACAGTGAAGGGACTTTAAAGATAAAAAGGAACACAATTATTTCATTTGCAGAGATGTGGATGAGCTTAGTAAGACAGAATGAAGCAAATCAGAAAGAGAAAAACAAGGATCATATATTAGCACGCATATGTGAAATCTAGAAAAGTAATGGAAGTGAACCTATCTGCAAAGCAGAAAGAGACACAGATGTAGAGAACAAACATATACACAGTAAGGGGGGAAAGGAGTGGGAATGAATTGGGAGACTGGGGTTGACATATATCCGCCACTACGAGTCAAATAGGTAACTAATGAGAGCCCACTGTTTAGCACAGCGAGCTTTACTCAGTGCTCCACGGTGATCTAAATGGGAAGGAAATCCAAAAAGGAGGGGATATATGTATATGTATGGCTGATTCATTTTGCTGTACAGCAGAAACTAACGCAATTATTGTCAAGCAACTATACTCCAATAAAAAATTAAAATATATATATATACTATTGGATTTCCCTGGTGGTACAGTGGATAAGAATCTGCCTGCCAGACCAGTCCAAGTTCTATGCATGAAACAGGGCACTCAAAGCCAGTGCACTGGGACAACCCAGAGGGATGGAATAGGGAGAGAGGTGAGAGGGGGGTTTGGGACGGGGGGACACATGGGCACCCAGGGTTGATTCTTGTCAATGTATTGCAAAACCCACCATGATCAGTTCAGTTCCGTCACCTCAGTCATGTCCGACTCTTTGTGACCCCCATGGACTGCAGCACGGTAGGCCTCCCTGTCCATCACTAACTCCCAGAGTCTACTCAAACTCATGCCCATCAAGTTGGTGATGCCATCCAACCATCTCATCCTCTGTCATCCCCTTCTCCTCCTGCCTTCAATCTTTCCTGGCATCAGGGTCTTTTCCAAGGAGTCAGTTCTTTGCATCAGGTGGCCAAAGTATTGAAGTTTTAGCTTCAGCATAAGTCCTTTGAATGAATATTCAAGATTGATTTCCTTTAGGATGGATTGGTTGGAGCTCCTTGCAGTCCAAGGGACTCTCCACAATATTATAAAGTAATTTGCCTCCAATTTTCAGAAATAATTTAAAAGGAAAAGAATCTGCCTGCCAATGCAGGGGACCTGGGTTCAATCCTTGGTCCGGGAAGACTCCACATGCCAAGGAGCAGTTAAGTCCGTGGGCCACCACCACTGAGCCTTACGAGTCTTAGCGCCCATGCTCTGCATGCAGAGAAGTCATCACAGTGAGAAATCTGCACATCGCAATGTGGTTGCGCAGAGCTTGCCGTGCACAGAAAAGTCCGAGTGCAGCGGTGAAGACCCAGCATAGCCCAGATAAATAAATAAGTATAGTTTTAAAATTTAAAAAATAGAAGTGTTATCTTCATATATATGGACTCTGCTGGGTCTCTACATGTGATAACTAGACAGACTCTCTCCTACTAGCTAGGGTCATGGGCAGTGTCTCCCTCACTACACATACCCACCTTGCATGGCCTGGGGTCTGTGGTAATATGAGCTCCAGTGGCCGTATTTTCTCAGCTGAAACTGGGGATACACAGCCCTGCCAGGGTGACTGTATGTATGGGTACACAGGACATAATATTTCTTTCCCAGAAAACCTGAGGCATATGGTCTCCATATGTACAGAATCTATGGCCTCGCGCGCGTCTGTTTGCTGATGAATTTCTCATCACATGAATATGTAACAATAGTAATGTAATTTTTATAGCTTCGCTGTCAGTGCCTTTCCATTTGGAAAAGATATTCATCATTTCTGTTTATGGCCAAATTACTTCTCTCAATTTTGTGGCCAGCCTGACATGATAAGTCATGTATCTTGGTTTTGATGCTCTTCAGCGAGTATATTTTCTTACTTCTATTTAGGGATCTGTGCTCTGTCTGGGCAAAAAAAAAAAAAATGCTGTGTGTGTTCATTTGTTCTGAAAATGTCTGTGGAGGAGGCTGCTTGATGGGGAATCAGTGTGGGGAGTGATTTCAGGGGAGTGTGGGGAGAAAGAACTAGGAAAGAGGATTAAAGTTTATGAAGTTCTTACTCTGCTGGGGTCAGCGAACACAGGCATTCTGAAAGGCAGAAAAAGTGAGGAATGAAGGGAGGTTGAGAACACGGCAGGACAGTGGAAACTGCCCTGGAGCGGAAGGTGTTTCCAGGCATCCCCTCCTCAGCCTGCTCCCAGGTGGCTAACCAAGAAAGCAAATAAATAGGTGACTTTCACTTAGAGAAGAGCCAGGAGATGGGGCAAACGCTGCTGACACCTGGGAGGGTTAATGAAATGTGTTTGAGTTAAGAAATGAGCACAGCAAGCATTTATTAATAGTCGTAAAAATCCTGAAAGAAGTAACTGATGACGTTCTGGTAGATACGATCACTCCAAAGTAAGCAAGAGATGATGTATTTGACTGAAATAATGAAAACAAGGAGTTCCTAAAAGAAAAATGATCCCTTGGAGCAGTTAAACAAAATTGGATGTGATGCAGCTTGTTAAGGTGATGGGTGGAAGTGCGGTGACTGGCAGGCCTTGTCCGTTACGTTGACCTTCAGACGGATGTGAGAGCCAGGCTTGAAGCGCCAAAGAGAGTGATCAATGGGACAGGGAGCCCCTTAATGTTTTTCTCTTCATTAGGGAATTTTAAATGAAATATAAGCTCCATTTTAAAAGTCCTTCGGTTTTTGGCAACGATTCTCTAGCATCTATTTCAATTTAGTCTTATTTCCCCACCAGGAAAGTGAAAAGCGAAAGTGAAAGTCGCTCAGTCATGTCCGACTCTGCGACCCCGTGGACTGTACAGTCCATGGAATTCTCCAGGCCAGAATACTGGAGTGGGTAGCTTTCCCTTCTCCAGGGGATCTTCCCAACCCAGGGATCAAACCCAGGTCTCCAGCATTGCAGGCAGATTCTTTACCAGCTGAGCCACCAGGGAAGTCCATCCAGACCACGTAGGTAATGTTTTTCTCCATCTCTTCCATTCTGTGCAGAGAAATAGTCACACCTTTCATAAAACTTTTGAGGTATTTCATGTTACCATTGATGGAAATGTCCTCCGCATGGCGTGTCTGGCCTGTGCCTGCTTCACCTGCTGGGGTGGTGGTTCCCCCAGGTCCCCAAGTCTCATCCTCAGTGCTCCCTAGCTCTCAGCACCTCTGCTAGTTCTGACCCCCTCCTCACCCTGGTGATTGCTTTCGCAGTTATCCAGTTTCTGCTTGTGTGTAGCCTCCTTGGGAAAATCTCTGACTCTCAGCCGAGGGTGGGTCAACTGCTATAGACTCTCGCACACTCTTTCGTTTTTTAAAAAATGATTTATGTATTTTAATTGGAGGATAATTTACAATATTGTGATGGCTTTTGCCATACATCAACATGAATCGACCATAAATATACACGCGTCCCGTCCATCCTGAACGCCCCCACCACCTCCCGCCCCACCCCATCCCTCTGGGTTGTCCCAGAGCGCCGGCTTTGGGTGCCCTGCACCATGCATCGAACATGCACTGGTCGTCTGTTTCACATACGGTAACGGGCATGTTTCAGTGCTATTCTTTGCGGTTTTCCATGCAATCATGTACTCATGTCAACATTCATCTACCTCACCAGACCAAACCCTGCAAAGTCAGGGGACCCTCTTTACCTCTCCTAAGTTTTACTCGTGGTGTTAGACAGCATTGCCTGGGCTGGAGTGCCCATCGTGAGCTGGTGAGGAGGGTGGTGAGGGAGGTACTCACGGCCTGGGGTGCGTCAGCTCAGTGAATGCCTAGGAGGGAGGCGCTGTTACAACCCACTTGGTTCAGACAAGGACACTGAAGCATGGAGAAGGTAAGTGATCAGTAAATGTGGACGGATATCAGTGGTGAAGCCCGCTCCTCAATCTGTCTCCACATGTTGACTCCCCTGACTTTCTGACTGGTGCAATTCAAGACAAGAAATTCCCTCCCAGACCTTCCTCCTTGATTTTATGCCCTCTTTTCACAGGACTGCAGCCATACTTAGTTATGCTTTTAAGACTGAGCTCCGTCCATCCCTCCATCCATCTATCCACCCATGGATCCTCCCTGTCTCTTTTCTTTCCATCTGTCTTTCCATCCATCCATCCATCCTCTCTCTAAACATTTTCAAAACCTAATACATTGTTTATTAATACTAGGTATTACTAATACTAGATGTACTAGGTAATGCTGATAGGTGCTATGGTTAGTGCTGGAGCTGAGAAATAGTAGTTCCTGTGTAGACATATTTATACATAAATGTATACATTTGTATATAAATATTAACCTCTTTATACTTATCTCTATACCAATCTAAATATGTATTTATCAACATAGACCAGTTAATATCTATCCATCTCTCTGTCTGTCTCTATCATTGATCTGCTTAGCATCTGAGTGCACACATGCAGACCAGTAGTAGGAAGCATGACGGACGTTTTAACCAATTATTATGGCCATCCAGAAGACTGAGGTTATTAACTGATTGGAAAAGTGCGGGAGAGCAAAGCTTATGGAGGAGCTAACCTCTGGATCTGGAAGGATGACCATGAATTTGGCAGAAAGATAAGTAGAGAAGAATGTTGAAGTGGGACTCCCATGGGTTTGTGCTCTGTGTGTGTGCATCCAGGAGTGTGCACATGTGTGTGCATATGCATGTATCCCATGTGTACCCACAAGTGTGCACACACAACTGATGTCCCAGAGAACGTGTCAGTGGGCCAAGTTTTCATGCAGATTGGGATTCTGGAAGTCTGAGAAAGCTGCAGGGGGCAGGAGCCTGTTCTGGGGACGACTGCTCAGTTAAGACTGACGAAGCCTCGGACAGTCACGTGCAGCCCAGCGGCCCCCTCACTGCAGACCCTGAGGCACGAGAACGCCTGCAGAGCTCCATCACAGCAGGTGGTCCACCTCGGTGCCCCCCACCCTGTCCTCACATGTGGCTGATGCCCTGGCCTTGGAGTCAGTGGTCCCCTAACCCCGCTGACCCTCACTCTCCTCGTTGGTAAACTGGGATCGAGAAGTACCCGCCTTTGAAACTGGCAGAGAAATGCCTCATGGTTTCTGGCTCAGGCGGGGCTGGCATCTTCCCTGAGTGGTGGTAGGGACGTGGGCTCTGGGCCCCTGGCTCCCTGGCAGACTAGCTGTGTGGCGCTGACTGAGACAGGTAACCTCTCTGGGCCTTGGCTGCCCCCCAGGTGTGGGGAGGAAGACCCCTGCCCAGCGTGGGGCTCGAGGGTGAGGCAGCTGCCCAGGCTGGTCCTCGGGCTGCTTCCTGCCACCCAGTGAGCACGGCATCGGCACTGCCGTGATGCTGCCCCTGGGAGCAAAGTTGGGCTTCACAGATTGACTTGTGGACCAGCGGCCAGAAATCTAGTAAACACTTGCCCTGTGATTTTCTTGCTTCTAGTATGATGATGCTTGAGTCCTTTTTTCCCCCCTGGTTGCAGATAATTTCTGTGTATTTTATTTACATAGCACCTATCAGTTGATTCTGGTGTGCTGAGACAAGTGAGCTTTTTTTAGTTCTATAACAGTATTTTTGTTCTAAGCTGTGGAGAAGGTGAGACTAACTCTGACAGTGAGACCAGTCTGACCCCGCAGGCTCATGCTGGCCTGCCACCCTTAGGGATCCCATGTCTGTCCAGCCTTGGGTGCCTTCCAAGTTCAAAGCCACTTGCATTCCTATTTATCTCAGGAAAGGCACTTCAGGAGTGTCTCCCTGGAAACGGGGGATTTGAGTCACTGTGTTCCCTGCGGTTGTGCCTCCAAGTGGCCGGGTGATGCTCCTGCCAGAGGTGACTGACCCCGGAACAAGACCTGGGTGACTTCCTTCAAGAATGAATGCAGGGTCTCACTACCAAGAGCCAAACCCAATGAAGGCAACTTATTACTTCTGCTTTTATTTTAATTTAATTTTTATTATTTTTTTTAACACCAAAGACATTTTGTATTGGGGTATAGCCAATTAACAATCATAATAGTTTTAGGTGAACAGTGAAGGGACCCAGCCATACATATACATGCATCCATTCTCCCCCAAACCCTTCTCCCATCCATACTTCTGCTTTTAATAAAAACATATATATCTTTTGGAATCTGGCCTCAGGTGTAGCATTATTTCAGGACTTAAGAAAAAACTGGGGGCAGACCACACAACCTGGAATGAGTTACATTAGAATCTGATGTACAGCGTGGGATTAAATGGCTTGTATAAGGCTTTAAAGTTAGGAGATCTTTTCCTTTGATTACATAATTGTTTATCCACTGTATCCAGCATAAATATGAGCTGCTGCTCCATGACCTGGGGAGAGAAATCCAATTTGATATCTTTTTATGCAGCATGTTCATTTTCACAGGGAGATTCAATTATTCCCTCACTTATGAGGCTATAAATGAGTTTGCTGGGCTGGTTCCTGACACCAGCACTCGCTCTCATCATTATTCAGATGAGTTTTCACTTTTCTAAACTGGTCTTCTGCCTACTGCTCTTGGAGCCTGGCCAGCACTGGGGAAGAGGATTAAATAATCCTTCCCTCACCACTNACACCAGCACTCGCTCTCATCATTATTCAGATGAGTTTTCACTTTTCTAAACTGGTCTTCTGCCTACTGCTCTTGGAGCCTGGCCAGCACTGGGGAAGAGGATTAAATAATCCTTCCCTCACCACTTCCTACATGTTGTGCTATTTTGTTCTCTCCCAAATGTCATCCTCTGCTCACATGCACGTTTTCCACGGGCGAGGCTCTCAGACGTCTCTGTGGCTGGTCGATCTGTGGACGGTGGGGCTGTATAAGGACCCGCCGAGTGGAAGGTCCTCTGTGCAGAGGCTGAGCTGGGGTCCTGAGCTGATCCCATCCCAGGAGTGCAGAAATCACTGTTTGTCCACACACAGACCCATTTGCTCTGTCAGGAGCAGAGGCAGAGAGAATCAGTGGGAATAGATTCCAAGGTGTGCCTGCCTGCTAAGTCAGTTGTGTCTGAATTCTTTGTGACCCCCGTGGACTGTAGCCCGCCAGACTCCTCTGTCCATGGGCTCTTCCAGGCAAGAATACTGGAGTGGGTTGCCATATCCTTCNTATCTCCTGTATAACAATGAGCTTCCTAGGTGGTGCTAGTGGTAAAGAACCTGCCTCCCAATAAGACTTGGGTTCGATCCCTGGGTTTGGGAAGATCCCCTGGAGGAGGGCACGGCAACCAACTCCAGTATTCTTGCCTGGAGAATCCCATGAACAGAGGAGCCTGGCAGGCAGTGGTCATAAAGTTGGACATGACTGAAGCAACTTAGCATGCATGCATGCATGTATAACAACACTTCTGGAAAGATGGCCTCTGTTACTTGTGACTACTTTCTTTCCTCCTGTTCTCCTTTGCATTTCTCTGCTCATTTCATCAACCTTGTGCTTATCAGAGTCATCAGTGACTTTCCTTTTGCTCATCGAGTAGCCAATCCCTAGTTCTTACCTTATTTGACCTTTCAGGTCATTTGATACAGGTGCTCATTTTCTAATTTTCAGTTTAGCTTTGGGGACATCATTCTTGATGTTTCTTCTATATCAATAGGCACTTTTCCTCAGTCTGTTAGTTCCTTTTCATCTCCCTAGCTTATTTGGGATATCTCAGGGCTACATCCCTAGAATGTCCCTTTCCATTCTCCCTCACTTTGTGATTTCATCAGACCTCATGGCTTTAATACCTTCTCAGTATTAACAACTCCAAAATTTCTGTCTCCAACCTTGACTCCTTCCCTAAACACTAGACTTATAGATTCAAATGCCTACTTACTATTTCTATTTCAATGTACTTCAGACTTATTTAACTTAGTATTGTATGTCTCAAACCACGCTTTGATTTCTGTCCTTTTCTCCCCAGCGTTAATCTTCTAAGAGTCTTCTCTATTTTATTAAATGGAAATTCCTTCTTTCCAGTTGCTCAGATAAAAATAAACAAACAAAAAGAAACCCAGCAAAAATAAATAAAATATGAGCAAACTAAGAACAAAAACAAAAGATGTAGAATAATCCTTCATTCCTCTATTTTTCCCAAACCCACTCCTAATTTTTCAGGATATTCTGTTGTCTCTACTGTCAAAACACATACAAAATTGATCCATTTTTTACCATTTTTATTATGATAAAATAAAATTTTATTTTCTGTGCACATTACAGCCTGTTCATCTAACTTGACTCCCTACTTCCACACTTGCTCTTCCTATGGTCTATACTCAATGTTGCAGGCAAAATAAGTTTTCTAAAACATAAGTTAGATTATACAACCCTGTGGACTGTAGCCACCAGGCTCTTCTGTCCACAGAATTTTCTAGGCAAGAATACTGTAGTGGGTTGCCATGTCCTCCTCCAGGGGATCCTCTCAACCCAGGGATTGAACTCTCATCTTTTATGTCTTCTGCACTGGCGAGTGAGTTCTTTATCACTAGCTGCACCTGGAAAGTACCTTTTAGATTAGTCAGACTCAGGATGTAAATGGATGTTGCAAAGTTTCAATTAGAAATATGTGGTGTGACTATTCTTTTTTTTTTTAGTTTTTATAATTGGAGTATATAATAGCTTAAATATGTTATTTTCTGCTGAACTACATAAATCAGCTATATATATACATATAGAATACATACACACACAATATAGTATACATACTAGAGTATGCATATACTCCCTCTTGAACCCCCCTCCTACCGCACCACCACCCACCATCCCACCCCTCTGAGTCATCACAGGGCCCTGAGCTGAGCTCCCTGTTATACAGCAACTTCCCACTAGCTGTCTATTTTATACCTGGAAGAATTCCAAATCTTAATGGCCAAATAGCCTTTCAAGTTCAGCCCCTCTGCTACTTCACTAACCTCATTTTCTACTTCCATCCAGTGGCTCAACTTCCCTCTTTGTTGTTCCTTAAACATTCTGTTTAAGCTCTTATTCTAGGGCCTTCCTCTGTCTCTCTTTCTGGAACACTCTTCTCCCAGATATCTCATGACTCTCTTGCTTTCTTCAGATCTTGTTCAAGTGCCACCTTCATGGTTACTGAATAACACCACCTGCCCGAAATTCGTATTACCATGGTTTATTTTTTCTATGTGCATGTCTGAGAGCTGTTGCTTCAGTTGTGTCTGACTCTTTGCAACCCTATGGACTATATAGCCCAGAAGACTCCCTCTGTCCATAGGATTTTCCAGGCAGGAAAAATGGAGTGGATTGCCACGCCCTCCTCCAGGGGATCATCCCTACCCAAGGATCCAACTCAAGTCTCCTGTGGTTTCTGCATTGTAGATGGATTCTTTACCACTGAGCCACTGGGGAAGTCCATTTTTTCTGTAGCATTTATTATGTCATATTGTGTATTTATTTGCTCAGTTGTTTATTGCCTACTTCCCCACATGGAAAATACATGTTTCATGAGGACTCTGTTAATGAATATATGACTAAACATTCATGTAACACAGACTAGTGCTTCTTAAACCTGAAGGCTCATCACAATCATTCAGATCACCTGTTAAAAATGAACATTTCAAGCTTTTTTACACAGTCACTTGTAGCATCCAAATAGTTAGTTGAAGAGAGCTTGCTGCATAGCCAATGCTCAGTGAGTATTTTTTGATTGTTTGAAGGACTGAGTATGTGAATGACCTTAGAGATACACTATTGAGGGGGTAAAATTTGCAATTTTATTTTCCTTTATACTAATGCATTTCTTACTATGAGCAATACTTGGTGCAAGGCAGAACACCAAGTTGAAAGGTAGATTGCCTTTCTTTTTTTCCCCTCAGTTAATTAAAGGAATTACTGTCATGGCTAATAAAATTAAGGTTATCTATATATCACAGTCCCACAGAGCAATCTTCCTCAACATTCAACAACTTGGCTTCTACCTTGACTCTTTTTACATATTATTTTTGTCTAAATGAACATTATGTGCAATAAAGAAAAGGTAAATATAAAAATAAATTCTGAGCAATTTCTGGTGTCTGATATAACAAAGTGATTCTCATGGACCTCTATTATTATTTAGTTTCCCAGGGACTTGATTTTTCCCTTGCTACTGCTTAATGACTGCTTTGAAATTAGATATCAGGTTATATCTTTAAAATAAGCATATCACATTATTCATTTTATCAAAATATAATGCTCCACCAAAAATATCTAGACCTGACATGGTCTTGGACTACATTTTTGAGTAATCCTACCCTAGAAAAATACAGAAAATATGCCTGAAAAACTGAAACATGTGACTTGAGGCTTAGTTTCTGCCTCTAGAAGCTTACAAATCTAGTTATGGGGTTAGATAATGAACATATAAACTAAGTATCAGTGCGATATGGACCAGTACTTCCTAAATTTGACTTCCTTTGTGGTTCAATAGTATAGACTTGCTTGTCATGGCAAGAGACATGGGTTCAATCCCTGCATCAGAAAGATTTCCCTGGAGAAAGAAACAGCAAACCACTCCAGTCACTTCAATTGTGTCTGACTCTTTGTAACCCTATGGACAGTAGCCCACCAAGCTCCTCTGTCCATGGGATTTCCCAGGCAAGAATACTGGAATGGGTTGCCATGCCCCTTCTCAAGGGGATCTTCCTGACCCAAGAGGTCGAACCCATGTCTCTTATGTCTCCTGCATTGGTAGGTGGGAATCCCAGTATTCTTGCCTGGGAAATCCCATGGACAGAGGAGCCTGGCAAGCTCTAGTCCATGAGGTCAGAAAAGAATCAGACACAACTAAGCAACTAAACAACAGCAACCTCCTAAATTTAGAGGTTTATCACAATTATTTGAGTAGCTTACTAAAAATGCAAATTTCCAGATTTCTTTCTTCCAGAGACTGATTTAATAAGTCTGAAAGTAGAGTCTGGGAAGCTAAATGTTTAACGAGTTCCTCAAATAATTCTTTTCAGTAACAAGCAGTTTGAACCACTGCTATAGATAATAAAAGTTAATGAACTGGAGCAGGGCTATCTTCTCTTGGAATGAGATTGTCAGGTGTTAAAAATTTCATTGGACTTTGAATAATAAAGGTGATGTTCAAGTAGACAAATATAAGTTGGTGTGGGGAAGGATAAATTTATGAAATAGTATAATTAGATGTGTAACAGTTACAGGACTCTCCCTTCTAAGTAACAACATACAGCTACAAGAATCTGAAGCCATAAAAAGACTATTAACCATTCAACAAGGATTCTAGACACAGGGCGCATTTTAGGATTAGCAANAGGATCCAACTCAAGTCTCCTGTGGTTTCTGCATTGTAGATGGATTCTTTACCACTGAGCCACTGGGGAAGTCCATTTTTTCTGTAGCATTTATTATGTCATATTGTGTATTTATTTTCTCAGTTGTTTATTGCCTACTTCCCCACATGGAAAATACATGTTTCATGAGGACTCTGTTAATGAATATATGACTAAACATTCATGTAACACAGACTAGTGCTTCTTAAACCTGAAGGCTCATCACAATCATTCAGATCACCTGTTAAAAATGAACATTTCAAGCTTTTTTACACAGTCACTTGTAGCATCCAAATAGTTAGTTGAAGAGAGCTTGCTGCATAGCCAATGCTCAGTGAGTATTTTTTGATTGTTTGAAGGACTGAGTATGTGAATGACCTTAGAGATACACTATTGAGGGGGTAAAATTTGCAATTTTATTTTCCTTTATACTAATGCATTTCTTACTATGAGCAATACTTGGTGCAAGGCAGAACACCAAGTTGAAAGGTAGATTGCCTTTCTTTTTTTCCCCTCAGTTAATTAAAGGAATTACTGTCATGGCTAATAAAATTAAGGTTATCTATATATCACAGTCCCACAGAGCAATCTTCCTCAACATTCAACAACTTGGCTTCTACCTTGACTCTTTTTACATATTATTTTTGTCTAAATGAACATTATGTGCAATAAAGAAAAGGTAAATATAAAAATAAATTCTGAGCAATTTCTGGTGTCTGATATAACAAAGTGATTCTCATGGACCTCTATTATTATTTAGTTTCCCAGGGACTTGATTTTTCCCTTGCTACTGCTTAATGACTGCTTTGAAATTAGATATCAGGTTATATCTTTAAAATAAGCATATCACATTATTCATTTTATCAAAATATAATGCTCCACCAAAAATATCTAGACCTGACATGGTCTTGGACTACATTTTTGAGTAATCCTACCCTAGAAAAATACAGAAAATATGCCTGAAAAACTGAAACATGTGACTTGAGGCTTAGTTTCTGCCTCTAGAAGCTTACAAATCTAGTTATGGGGTTAGATAATGAACATATAAACTAAGTATCAGTGCGATATGGACCAGTACTTCCTAAATTTGACTTCCTTTGTGGTTCAATAGTATAGACTTGCTTGTCATGGCAAGAGACATGGGTTCAATCCCTGCATCAGAAAGATTTCCCTGGAGAAAGAAACAGCAAACCACTCCAGTCACTTCAATTGTGTCTGACTCTTTGTAACCCTATGGACAGTAGCCCACCAAGCTCCTCTGTCCATGGGATTTCCCAGGCAAGAATACTGGAATGGGTTGCCATGCCCCTTCTCAAGGGGATCTTCCTGACCCAAGAGGTCGAACCCATGTCTCTTATGTCTCCTGCATTGGTAGGTGGGAATCCCAGTATTCTTGCCTGGGAAATCCCATGGACAGAGGAGCCTGGCAAGCTCTAGTCCATGAGGTCAGAAAAGAATCAGACACAACTAAGCAACTAAACAACAGCAACCTCCTAAATTTAGAGGTTTATCACAATTATTTGAGTAGCTTACTAAAAATGCAAATTTCCAGATTTCTTTCTTCCAGAGACTGATTTAATAAGTCTGAAAGTAGAGTCTGGGAAGCTAAATGTTTAACGAGTTCCTCAAATAATTCTTTTCAGTAACAAGCAGTTTGAACCACTGCTATAGATAATAAAAGTTAATGAACTGGAGCAGGGCTATCTTCTCTTGGAATGAGATTGTCAGGTGTTAAAAATTTCATTGGACTTTGAATAATAAAGGTGATGTTCAAGTAGACAAATATAAGTTGGTGTGGGGAAGGATAAATTTATGAAATAGTATAATTAGATGTGTAACAGTTACAGGACTCTCCCTTCTAAGTAACAACATACAGCTACAAGAATCTGAAGCCATAAAAAGACTATTAACCATTCAACAAGGATTCTAGACACAGGGCGCATTTTAGGATTAGCAAATTCAGAAGATCATTGATACTGTCAGAGGATAAAGCTTTTCTATCCTTTGGAGAAGCACCATTCTGGGTGGCTTGATTTTCACTGTTAGGATTATCCCTTCATAGAGGCTACATGGCTGCTTTAGCTTCAGATGTTGTGTCCTCATATAATTACATCCATGAAATATATATAAGTGAAAATGTGGGAAGTTTCTCTTCACAGATCTTTTGACGAGAAGTCAAACTATTCTCAAACCTTTAAACAGAATTCCCTATGATTGTGTAACATGTCCAACTCTGAGCTTCAAAAGTGCATGAGAAGGTGAGAATCTGATGCTTCCAGCTCTCATAATGCAAGGCAGATTGTTCCAGAAAATAGGAAAATGGGCATAATACCTGGTGCACTGGGCAACCAAAAGTGTTAGAAAAATAGAAATGTTTTCCAAATGAACTTATTGCTGAGTTTTCCAAATGGACTCACATGTTGCTTAATTCTTCAACAGCCTTGAAAGGCATTATTATTATTTTTAATATAGACTATGAAGCAGAGTCACAGAAGAGCCAGATTTCTAGTCCAAGGCCATAAAACTAGTAAGTGGGAGAAGCAGGATATGAACCCAGCAGTATATACCGATATTACCAAATTTCTTACCCTATTATATTGCTTCCTCATAACAAATGACTTTTGAGTGATGTCTAATTTAAGGCTGGAAAACCTGCTGAATGTGGACATTTAATTCACCACTGCACTGTAGCGGATTTAGAACTTTTTTATCTTAAAGATCCCAAATTGGATATTTTAAGTTCTCTAAGTTTTATGTGAATATATTAATCTAGCTTGATTTGGAATACTCTGCTTATTGCTATGATGACCATTTGTAACAGAGCAGTGTTTATCAGGCCTACAGTGGTCGGAGAAAGCAATGGCAGCCCACACAACTGAGTGACTTCACTTTCACTTTTCACTTTCATGCACTGGAGAAGGAAATGGCAACCCACTCAAATGTTCTAGCCTGGAGAATCCCAGTGATGGCGGAGCCTGGTGGGCTGCCGTCTATCGGGTCGTACAGAGTTGGACACGACTGAAGCAACTTAGCTGCAGCAGGAGCAGCAGGGTGGTTAGAAGCTCAGGTTTTTAATCAGGTTCTTTGNGGCAATGGCAACCCACACAACTGAGTGACTTCACTTTCACTTTTCACTTTCATGCACTGGAGAAGGAAATGGCAACCCACTCCAATGTTCTAGCCTGGAGAATCCCAGTGATGGCAGAGCCTGGTGGGCTGCCGTCTATCGGGTCGTACATAGTTGGACACGACTGAAGCAACTTAGCTGCAGCAGGAGCAGCAGGGTGGTTAGAAGCTCAGGTTTTTAATCAGGTTCTTTGAATCTTAGAAACACAAGTGGGACTACTAACCTAGGGACAAGCATTAAGCAGTGAGGTTTATAACCCAACCCAATATAGGAATCAGTTCAGTTCACTTCAGTCGCTCAGTCGACTCTTTGCGACCCCATGAATTACAGCACGCCAGGCCTCCCTGTGTATCACCAACTCCTGGAATTCACTCAAACTCATATCCATCAAGTCGGTGATGCCATCTAGCCATCTCATCCTCTGTCGTCCCCTTTTCCTGCCCCCAATTCCTCCTAGAATGAGGGTCTTTTCCAATGAGTCAACTCTTCACATGAGGTGGCTGAAGTACTGAAGTTTCAGCTTCAGCATCAGTCCTTCCAATGAACACCGTGGAATGCACAGCATTAAATGAGCAAAACAAAATGTGTTTGGGGAAAAGTTTAGAGACTTCTTAGACTTGATAGATTCTAAAATGTAAGACCCTTTGTACCTATAGCCTCTGCAACTGAGAGCCTTCTGTTCACCAGCATGGAAAATTATGTTTCATATTAAGTGTTGGCAGAAGCATCTGTTTCTGTCATTTCAACTGCACATCAACTTCATTTACATATGCAAATGATGTAAGCTCTCAAAAAAAGAACCCGGTGGTATAATTGACTTTGCATTAAGGACTGTAAAATTTGTTATTCTCTTAGACCTTGATTTAACCCAGGGGTAAGCTTTGAGTGCAATTCACGGCCAGAGACTTGGGAATATTTTATTACTTTAGGGAAGGCCAGAGACGGATTCAGGTGCATAGAAAGCTGGCAAGTGTAGTTTTGATGTCAAATGGGGGAGATGGTTAATTTAGTATACAGAGCCCTGGGATAGGAAAAGAAAATCTTGTACCAAGTATTAATCCACCCTGAACAGTTGTGTGAAGCTGGGCAAATTGCTTTTATTCCTTACAGAGTGAGAGGTGTGAAAGGCTTAACCACCTAGTATAGGACATCCCAATAGAAGTTGACTATTGTGTGTGTGATAATTTTAAGTAGTTTAATGGCATGGCATTTAATAACTTTGATTCTCATAAGTAAAACAAGTTTTCTCTGTTTTAGTTTTTCTCTTGATTGCTTTGGTTTACTCCAAAGAAGAAAGTCTGTTTGGTGCTAGTGAGTTATAATTTCCCCAGTGCCATGTAATCTTTTTTAATAGAGGAAGGCCCACACTCAGAATCTTTGACTAGAAAAATAGCTAATGTGATACTATTTTGTTTTCAATATATCCGTTTTTCATATTATCTTCTATTTGAATCAAATGTACTACTAATCAATTGCTTTCATTTATGAATTTAAATGAAAAAAATTCATTTAAAATATAGCCATTTAGGTAACAAAGACATTCATCAGTTTAATAAAATGATATCAATAAACATTTGTAAAGGTGGTTTATAAGCCTGGCAATTATCATTCATTCATTCATTCAAGTATCGAGTATCTACTAGTGCCAGTCTGTGTTCGAGACATTGGAGGATATAGTGATAGGATGGATACTTTCCCCTTTAACAACTATACAACTTAGAAGGAAAAGCAAATAATAAAAAAATGTGGATGAGTATAAAATATATCATGTTATAATAAATTCTATGGAAACAAGTAAAGCTGGCTAAGGGATAGAGAGTGAAAGTTTGTGTGTGTGTACACTATTTTAGATATAGGACACTCAGGAAGGAACTTTTTAAAGAGGACTGGGGTAAATTGAAATGACAATATTTGTAAAGGCCTTAGAAAAAGTGATTGTAGAAGAAGCAACAGCTATAGAGACCTAGAGCAGAATAAGCTTGGTGTGCTGGAGAGACAGCAAGAAAGCTGTATAGCTAAACAAGAGTGAATATGGCAGAAAATGTAGAAAGATGAAGTGAAGAAAGAGGAAAAATAATAGCATGCAAGGCCTTGTTGGCCATGATAAGGAGTTTGCATTTTATTCTAAGTGTGTTGGGAAGTCATTGGCAATCTTTAAGTCAGGGCATGCTAAGATCCACTTTGTTCAAGAAAAATTCATCATGATAATTGTTAAAGACAATAAGAAAGACTTTATTGAAGAGGGGGGTTCTGCAAGGGGAATTTTGTAGTAGGGGAGAAAGATGGGGTTCAACTTCCAATATAACAAGGACAAGCACAGATTTATAGCCAAGGAACAGAGTGGGGATCAGTGGATAGAGAATTCCCAAGAGAGTAGGGAAGACTGGCTAAACTGACTTGACAGGATTCTTGCTGAAGGCTGGCCAGAGTGATATCAAGGGTGATCAGAACCCAAGGTGGAGGGTGAGGAATTTGATTAGATATTGAGGATGAGAGAATCTTACTAAACTGATCCAGCAGGTTTCTTCTTTTTTTTAAATTGGGGTATAGTTGCTTTACAATATATTGTTAGTTCCTACTGTATAATGAAGTGAATCAGCTATAAGTATACATATATTAGGCCTCCCTATTGGGCCTCCCTCCATTCCCTCTAGGTCATTACAGAGCACCAAAAAGGGAACACTCCTACACTGTTGGTCGAAATTTAAATTGATATAGCCACTGAGGAGAACAGAATGGAGTCCTTAAAAAACTAAAAATAGAGCTACCATATGATCCGGCAATTCCATTCCTTTCCTGGACATATACCCATAATTCAAAGTGACACATGTAACCCAGTGTTCATTGGAGCAATATTTACAATAGCTAAAGAAACATCCTAAATGTCCAATGAGAAGTTTTCTTGTTAAAACTGGACTCTGTAGGCCAAGGGCAAAGCCCAAGTTTAGGGCCTAGTGAGGAAGTGGACTGAGAGGAGTTGACTTGAATTTGATCAAGGAGAGAGTCCTGTGAGCTTTATAATTCAGAAGTGACACTCTGGAAGTTTCATGGAGAACTGTATATGGTGGGACACCTGTTGGGTGAATAGGAAGTGATTGCAGTCTTCTAGATGAAAGGTGATGGTAGTTTGACTCAGAGCTGCTAAGTATAGTTGTGTAGGTTGAGCATTAGTTAGGGGCTAATATACAGCTAGAGTTCTGCTCTCCCAGCCTTGTGCCCTGGCACAGGGTTGTTTTCACCTACAGGAAGGAGAGCCTTTTCCCAATCTTTGCAGAGTCATCTGTGGCCAAGCCATTTGCTCACGGAAGGTGCATATTTGTTTTCTAAGTATCACAGATGTCCCGTTTTCGCATCCAAATATCTTCCTTCTCAAAGTGAGTACATTTAAATAATTTGTACAATTACAACGTTAGGCCAGTAGCATCTTACATTTTACTAGTTATGATGATGAAGGTGGTGAAAAGAAAAGGAAATCAGGATAAGTCAGAAATTTAATCCATAGGATTTGCTCATAGGTAAGATTCGTGGGTTGCAGAAAAGAGACAAATCAAGAATGTCTCCAATGATTTTGACCTTCATGATGGAGAAAGAGGTATTGCCACTTGTTGAGAAGGGGAAGCATAAGGGAAGAGAAAATTTGGAGATTTTAAAGCAAGCTTTGTTAAAGTGTTTTATCTTGGACATTTTTAAAGTGAGTTGCCTATTAGACATCTAAGGGGTGATGTTCAATAAGTAGTGTGCATGAATCTGGAGTGTAAATGAAAGGTTACCAATGGGTTTATGTTTGAGTATATGTGTAAGATGATATTTAAAGTTGAATATGTGACTAGTGAATTAACATAGATTGGAAAGATAAATAGATTGAGGATAGGTAGAAAATTGGAGAAAGACTCAGGGTAATGTCTATTCTAGAAGCCAGGTTAAGTACATATTTCAAGAAGGACATTATTCTCTGAAGAGAGATATAGATGTGGGCAATTAAGAGGTACAAACTTCTAGTTGCAAAATATATGAGTCATTGGTATGAAATGTACAGTATGAGGAATACAGTCAATAATTACATAATATTTTTGTGTGGTGACAGATGGTAACTGGACTTATCATGGTGACCATTTTGTATTGTTCGAAAATGTTAAATCACTACATTGTATAAGAGGAACTAACATAATGTTGTAGATCAGTTATACTATAAAAACAGGCACAAAAACAAAACACATAGAAAAAGAGATTAGATTTGTGGTTACAACATGCAAGGAGTCAGGGGAGAGGGAATTGTATCAAAGTGGTCAAAAGATCCAAACTTTCAGCTATAAGATAAATAAGTGCAAGGAATGTGATATACAGTATGATAAATAAGATTAATACTGCTCTATGTTATATATGAAAGTTGTTTAGAATAATTACTGAGTCATCATCACAAGGGAATTTTTAAAAATTTGTTTCATTTTGTAACTATAAGAGATGATGGATATTCTCTAAAATTATTGCAGTACCCATTTCATGATATATGCAAGTCAAATAATTATACCGTACACCTTAAACTTATACAGTGCTATATGTCAGTTATAGCTCAATGGAACTGAAACAAAAAAATCCCAAACAAAAGAAGTGTAGAGTGATCTATGATATTAAGGGCTGCTAGTAGGTTCAGTCAAATACCTAACAACTGATCATTCGATTTGGCAAAATAGAGATATTTATAACGTTAAGAAACATCATTTACTAGTGTGCAAAAGGAAAATTAAAAACTAAAATAAAAGAAAGTAGGGAAAACCACTAGACCATTTAGGTATGACCTAAATCAAATCACTTATGACTATACAGTAGAAGTGAGGAATAGATTTAAAGGACTAGATCTGATAGACAGAGTGCCTGATGAACTATGAACAGAGGTTCATGACATTGTACAGGAACAGAGATCAAGACCATCCTCAAGAAAAAGAAATGCAAAAAAGAAAAATGGCTGTTTGAGGAGGTCCTACAAATAACTGTAAGAAAAACAGAAGCTAAAAGTAAAGGCAAAAGGAAAGATACCCATTTGAATGCAGAGTTCCAAAGAATAGTGAGGAGAGAGATGAAAGCCTTCCTCAGTGATCATTGCAAAGAAATAAAGGAAGACAATAAAATGGGAAAGGCTAGAGATCTCTTCAAGAAAATCAGAGATACCAAGAGAACATTTCATGCAAAGATGGGCTCCATAAAGGACAGAAATGGTATGGATCTAACAGAAACAGAAGATATTAAGAAGAAATGGCAAGAATACACAGAAGAAGTGTACAAAAAAGATCTTCAAGACCCAGATAATCACAATGGTGTGATCACTCACCTAGAGTCAGACATCCTGGAATGTGAAGTCAAGTGGGCCTTAGAAAGCATCACTATGAACAAAGCTAGCGAAGGTGATGGAATTCCAGTTGAGCTATGTCAAGTCCTCAAAGATGATGCTGTGAAAATGCTTCACTCACTATGCCAGCAAATTTGGAAAATTCAGTAGTGGCCACAGCACTGGAAAAGGTCAGTTTTC
>SJYW01042787.1:2105411-2165531 GCA_006410735.1 Raphicerus campestris
GCAGCATGCGGGGGTGGGGGGCGCCCAGCGGATGGGCCTTGGGGGAGTTGGTGATAGACAGGGAGGCCTGGCGTGCTTCAGTCCGTGGGGTCGCAAAGAGTTGGACAGGACTGAGCCACTGAACTGAACGGAACTGGGGGCCTTCCCGGGGAGAGGCGGTGGGGCGGGGGGAGCAGGCACGTGGGAGCAGTCAGGCGCAGGCAGAGTCAGGTGATGAGACAGGGCGGAGCCTCGGTGGGAGAGAGAGGCATCCGGAACAGGAGGGGCCCAGGCTGTGTCCGCTCCAAGTGCTAGGCTCAGGCCTGCGTCCTCAGACCAGAGGCCCACGGAGGCATCCCTGCTGGCACCAGTGGTCAGTTCGGAGCGCTAGAGTCACACGCTTCATACAGCGTGGCCACCCATCCATTTGTGACATCCCCAGACGTTTCCAGTCACTGACAAACATCCCCTGGCTGCGGGCAAAGTGGCCCTGTGTAGGACACTATTCGAGTCCAGAGTTTTCGCCAGGAGTGAGTTATCCCCTTGGGAGCTGTGGGGTGATGCCCTGCCTCTGGTCCCTGGGGGAGGGTGGGAGTCTGTTCCTGTGTGCGGACAGATACTGGACGGGCTTTCCTGCTGCTGCCCTTGGGGGACAAGCAGAGCATGGTGTGGGGAGCGTGGTGTGGGGAGCGTGGTGCGGGGAGTATGGTGTGGAACCTTATGTGGGGGTTTACACTGGGACTGTGTCCTCAGGAGACCCTGGGACTGGGGTGAACGCCCCAGCGAGCCTCACTGTAGTGTGGACCTTGGTGTATTCTGCACCCGAGGGTCTCGATGAGCCAGGCTGTGGTCCCAGCGCTGAAGGTGCCTTAGAGGAATGTGTCTGACCGATACTGACCTCTCCAAGTTGGAGGAACCTGTGGGAGTTTAGCCACTTTCACTGTCTGCGATTCCAGGGCCCTGGGACCACCCTGACATTTGCCTGATTAATGATTCGGGGACACACGCTTGTGAGTGCAGAGTGGGGAGGCTTGGGATGTAATTAAGCGCACATCTGTCTTGGATGTGTGCCCAGATGCTCTGCGATGGGTGAATCCGAAAATCAATACCAACTGCGGAAGACAGATAGGGTAGCACTAATGAGCTCCATAATCATTGCTTGTGAGACAAAACCCAGCTTTGTAGGATTCCCGGGGGCCATGTGCCCTTGGGATGCCCAGGAGCCAGGGCGTGTGAATCTGTGGGGAATGAGCCAGAGTCGCCGGCTGGGACCCTCGTCCAGTCACCTGGGCATGGGGCACAAAGCTCGGGGAAGAGAGCAGACGCCCCAGGGAGAGGGAGGCAGGCCCCGCCTCCCCCCAGCTCGGTTCTCTCCCTACGGAGGCCGCCTGACTTCTCTGAGCCCATTTCCTTTTCTCCCGTGAATTGCGCATCCCTGATGGTTGTGGAGGTGAGGTGCTCGTGGAAGGCACTCTGTGAGCTGTGCCGGGCTCCCCAGACAGCGGCTGTCGTGCTGGCATTGGCTGCTCCCGGGTCAGGGAGGAAGAGGCAGCCGTTTTTCACAGTGGGCAGCCCTCCCTGGGGACCCAGGTGGGGTCTATCTACAAGCTAGGAGCCTCGCGATGTTCTGGGAATAAGGGATGAGGTGTGGGCGCAGGAGCCTCCCCAGATGAGAGATTGGGGGACGGGGGGTGGGTCTGGAAGGGTCAGAGAAACCTCATCACCCATTCCGTGTCTGCGCGGCTGCGCTGGGACCAGTCACAGCAGGTGGGAAAGTGTCGGGGCGTGCGGGGCTGGAGCCCACACGTGGCGTTTGCAGAAACTCCTGTGAGTCCGTGAGGCGCCCTGGGCCTCTACAGGTCTCCACCAAGCGACTGCTCAGATCTGTGCTGTGAGCAGNTCAGAGAAACCTCATCACCCATTCCGTGTCTGCGCGGCTGCGCTGGGACCAGTCACAGCAGGTGGGAAAGTGTCGGGGCGTGCGGGGCTGGAGCCCACACGTGGCATTTGCAGAAACTCCTGTGAGTCCGTGAGGCGCCCTGGGCCTCTACAGGTCTCCACCAAGCGACTGCTCAGATCTGTGCTGTGAGCAGGGCCCATGACCAGGAAGTCCAGCCGGACCTAGGGCTGCAGGGAGAGCGGGGAGCCTCTGGGGCCGCAGAGCATCTCTGCAACGTCTGCCTTTGGGCCCCACTCGGCGCCTCCTTCCTCCTCTTCCGTACAAGTTCTCCCATCCTCTCTCTTTGCTATTGGGACAAAATGATAAAGCAGACATTTCACCACTGCAACCGTTTTAAATTGTGATAGCGTCAGTTACATTCACAATGCTGCTGTGCAACCAGTACCTCTGTTTCCAAAACTTTTTTTAGCACTGCAAAGAGAGCCACTAACCAGGAAGCAGTGGCTCCCGCACCCCCTCAACTCCCCTGCCCTCGCGGTAAACTCGAGTCCACATCTGTCTCCATGAATTAGCCAATTCTAGTTTTCTCGGCAAGCAGAATCCTACACGTTGAAAGATGTTTGTTTGCTCCTTGAAAGAAAATCTGTGACCAACCTAGACAGCATATTAAAAAGCAGAGACATTACTTTGCCCACAAAGGTCCGTCTAGTGAAGGCTATGGTTTCTCCAGTAGTCATGTATGGATGTGAGAGTTGGACCATAAAGAAATCTGAGCACCAAAGAAAGAATTGATGCTTTTGAACTGTGGTGTTGGAGAAGACTCTTGAGAGTCCCTTGGACTGCAAGGAGATCCAACCAGTCCATTCTAATGGAAATCAGTCCTGAATATTCTTTGGAAGGACTGATGCTGAAGCTGAAACTCCAATACTTTGACCACCTGATGTGAAGGACTGACTCATTGGAAAAGACCCTGATGCTGAGACAGATTGAAGGAGGGAATAGAAGGGGATGACAGAGGATAAGATGGTTGGATGGCATCACCGACTCAATGGACATGGGTTTGGGTGGACTCTGGGAGTTGGTGATGGACAGGGAGGCTTGGCGTGCTGCAGTCCATAGGGTTGCACAGAGTGGGACATGACTGAGCGACTGAACTGAACTGAGAATCCTGCATTGAGTGACCCTCCTGCCTGGCTTGTGTCACTTGGTGTATTGTTTCAAGGCTCATCCATCTTGTTACATTTTTCAGTTTTTCCTTCTTTTTTTGTGACTGCAGAACATTCCACTGTGTGGACAGAGTGTGTTGTTTACTCATTAGTGTGTGATGGACACTTGGGTTGTCTCCACTGTTTGGCTGCTGAGACTCATTCTGAGACAACCATTGGGATACAGAGAGCAGAGTCCCTGTGGCAGTTCTCTGGGGTCCCTGCCTGGGGGTGCAGGTGCTGGGGCGTTTGCTGATCACGAGGTTAGTGTTTGGATCTGCTGCTCTTTCCTTGGCTCCTCCAGCTTGGAACCTCCAGAGGAGAGGCTTCATGGGGAGGATGGTCCTGGCCACATGGGCTAGGGCAGAGCTTGCTGATGGCACTGTCTACCCAGGTCCTGATCCAGCTGACGCCTCGCAGCTCGTGAAGGGGTGGCTGCCCAACAAGCCACGAGACTGGCTTCTCTGGACTTCAGGCCAGAGATGACGGAGACCTTTAACCAGGCAGGACATAGCAGATGGAGACCACAGAGGTGCTGAGAGACAGGCTTACCTTGATCCTTAGTGGCTTTCAGATGGGGTCCCAGAGTTCAAATGGCATCCTCTGCCTCTCAGAGGTGGCTGATGGGCCCCCAGGGGATGGTTCTTCATTCCAGGATCATCCCCATTTAAATAGCGATGTCCCCTTCCCGGGCCCAGCAGAACACAGGCCAGCCTGAGGCTGAGGAGCCCCTGGATGGGTGGTGATCGATCCAGTCAAAGGGAGGGGGCGGCAGACGAGCCTAGAAGTGGAGACACCACACAGTAGTGTGGGAACAAGCCGAGGGCGGGTGACACATTGGAAATCCATTTCTCTCAGGGGCCTCCCTGTCCACCTGCGGGTCCTTATTGCTCTGCATATTTTCTACTAAACCCTATCCCAGTGCAGACTTGCGTCTCTTGTCCCTGCAGACCGAGGGAGTCTGATCAAACCATGCACAGCCCTGGCACACTCAGGCACGCGCTCACACTCACATGCATACACCCTCTCACCTCTGAACTTGCCAGATCACCAGGCTGTGATCAGCTAGTCCTGCCCTTCAACACCTCAGCCCTGACTCATGCAGCCTCTTGGCAGCTGGCTCCTGTAAATTACTTGCATGCTTCCTTCATCATCAGGTTGTAGGCCTGCATGATACACACTGAAGAAGCAAGCGTCAAAATCATGCTGAAAAGTTAGGCTGCAGAGAGTGCCAAACTGGGAAATAAAAGCAAAACTCACAAAAGTTGAATTAGAAAATCTGGACAGTTACTTTCAGTTATCTCTGGACTGAGATGGGAGGTATAAATAAAATGTGGATAATGGAGTCAGTTATTTGTTCAAAATAACTGGTAATCCAGTATTTGTTCCCAAACGCTCAGTGTTTATCTGTCATTGGTGGTGGTTTAGTCACTAAATCATGTCTGGCTTTTTGTGACCCCATGGACTGTAGCCTGCTAGGCTCCTCTGTCCATGGGATTCTCCAGGCAAGAATACTGGAGTGGGTAGTCATTTCCTTCTCCAGGGGATCTTGCCAAAGCAGAGATCAAACCTGGGTCTCCTGCATTGCAGGCAGGTGATTTACCAACTGAGCTGAGGGAAGCCCTTATTTGTCATTATATATTTGTTAAAACCCAAAGAACGGTGACACAAAGAATGAGCCCTAACGCTAACTACAGACTTGGGTTGATAGTATAGTGTCAGTGGTGGCTTGTCCACTGTGACAAGTGTGCCACCCTGGGCAGGATGCTGGTGGCAGGGTGGTGTGCATATACATTGGTCCCTCTCTGTGCTTTTTCCTCAATTTTGCTGTGAACCTGAAATCACTCCATAACTTATTAATATCAAACTTACTAATATTAAAAAAAGGAAACTATCTTCCTTCCCACTTGCTTTTAAATGTATGACTCAGAGATTAAACAGTGGTATTAAATGATGGCAGATATTAAGAGATGCTGTGAAGACTTCACTGGGGATGAGATTCCACGCCGATCACTGTAATCCCACCAGCCGGGCAGGCCCCTGGCACCCTGTGTTCTGTGCTCAGTTGTGTTCACTGTGACCCCATGTACCGTAGCCCGCCAGGCTCCTCTGTCCATGGGATTTCCCCTGTGAGAATACAAGAGTGGTTTGCCATTTCCTTCTGCAGAGGATCTTCCTGACCCAGGGATCGAACCCACGTGTCCTGCATTGCAGGCAGATTCTTTACCGTCTGAGCCACCAGGGAGGCCCTGGTGTTCTGAGACTCTGGCTTATGATACAGATGGTCTCAGCCTCAGTGGGCTCAAAGGTCCCCATATGCTCTGGTCCAGTATTTTATCATCTGGATTTGTAACCAGGTTTGGCTGGCTGTTCACTGCTCATACACCAATATTGAGAGGCAAAATGTCAGTAGAAAAGAAAGTTCTTTTAATCAGCAAAGCCAGCAATCTGGGAGGATGGTGGACTCATCCAGAGACTAACTCCAAAGATTCTGCTCAGCCAGGATAAATCTTAAAGGGAAAATTGGACGGAAAAGAAACCCAGTGAATCATGGAGGCAGGGGAGTCTCCACTGTGTGCAGACTGGCCAGCTCTCTCTTCAGAGAGAGATCTTGCCTGAGTGATCTGCCTGCAGGCTCGCTTAGGGGGACTATGGATGTGGAGAGCTGGCCTTCTTTTTATCCAGGAGAAAAATCAAGTTTAGACAATGCATGGTGTGCATTCAGAGCGTAATTCAGCCGTTTCAATTGTCTAGTGATCACATGCCTAGAGNCAGTCCATAGGGTTGCACAGAGTGGGACATGACTGAGCGACTGAACTGAACTGAGAATCCTGCATTGAGTGACCCTCCTGCCTGGCTTGTGTCACTTGGTGTATTGTTTCAAGGCTCATCCATCTTGTTACATTTTTCAGTTTTTCCTTCTTTTTTTGTGACTGCAGAACATTCCACTGTGTGGACAGAGTGTGTTGTTTACTCATTAGTGTGTGATGGACACTTGGGTTGTCTCCACTGTTTGGCTGCTGAGACTCATTCTGAGACAACCATTGGGATACAGAGAGCAGAGTCCCTGTGGCAGTTCTCTGGGGTCCCTGCCTGGGGGTGCAGGTGCTGGGGCGTTTGCTGATCACGAGGTTAGTGTTTGGATCTGCTGCTCTTTCCTTGGCTCCTCCAGCTTGGAACCTCCAGAGGAGAGGCTTCATGGGGAGGATGGTCCTGGCCACATGGGCTAGGGCAGAGCTTGCTGATGGCACTGTCTACCCAGGTCCTGATCCAGCTGACGCCTCGCAGCTCGTGAAGGGGTGGTTGCCCAACAAGCCACGAGACTGGCTTCTCTGGACTTCAGGCCAGAGATGACGGAGACCTTTAACCAGGCAGGACATAGCAGATGGAGACCACAGAGGTGCTGAGAGACAGGCTTACCTTGATCCTTAGTGGCTTTCAGATGGGATCCCAGAGTTCAAATGGCATCCTCTGCCTCTCAGAGGTGGCTGATGGGCCCCCAGGGGATGGTTCTTCATTCCAGGATCATCCCCATTTAAATAGCGATGTCCCCTTCCCGGGCCCAGCAGAACACAGGCCAGCCTGAGGCTGAGGAGCCCCTGGATGGGTGGTGATCGATCCAGTCAAAGGGAGGGGGCGGCAGACGAGCCTAGAAGTGGAGACACCACACAGTAGCGTGGGAACAAGCCGAGGGCGGGTGACACATTGGAAATCCATTTCTCTCAGGGGCCTCCCTGTCCACCTGCGGGTCCTTATTGCTCTGCATATTTTCTACTAAACCCTATCCCAGTGCAGACTTGCGTCTCTTGTCCCTGCAGACCGAGGGAGTCTGATCAAACCATGCACAGCCCTGGCACACTCAGGCACGCGCTCACACTCACATGCATACACCCTCTCACCTCTGAACTTGCCAGATCACCAGGCTGTGATCAGCTAGTCCTGCCCTTCAACACCTCAGCCCTGACTCATGCAGCCTCTTGGCAGCTGGCTCCTGTAAATTACTTGCATGCTTCCTTCATCATCAGGTTGTAGGCCTGCATGATACACACTGAAGAAGCAAGCGTCAAAATCATGCTGAAAAGTTAGGCTGCAGAGAGTGCCAAACTGGGAAATAAAAGCAAAACTCACAAAAGTTGAATTAGAAAATCTGGACAGTTACTTTCAGTTATCTCTGGACTGAGATGGGAGGTATAAATAAAATGTGGATAATGGAGTCAGTTATTTGTTCAAAATAACTGGTAATCCAGTATTTGTTCCCAAACGCTCAGTGTTTATCTGTCATTGGTGGTGGTTTAGTCACTAAATCATGTCTGGCTTTTTGTGACCCCATGGACTGTAGCCTGCTAGGCTCCTCTGTCCATGGGATTCTCCAGGCAAGAATACTGGAGTGGGTAGTCATTTCCTTCTCCAGGGGATCTTGCCAAAGCAGAGATCAAACCTGGGTCTCCTGCATTGCAGGCAGGTGATTTACCAACTGAGCTGAGGGAAGCCCTTATTTGTCATTATATATTTGTTAAAACCCAAAGAACGGTGACACAAAGAATGAGCCCTAACGCTAACTACAGACTTGGGTTGATAGTATAGTGTCAGTGGTGGCTTGTCCACTGTGACAAGTGTGCCACCCTGGGCAGGATGCTGGTGGCAGGGTGGTGTGCATATACATTGGTCCCTCTCTGTGCTTTTTCCTCAATTTTGCTGTGAACCTGAAATCACTCCATAACTTATTAATATCAAACTTACTAATATTAAAAAAAGGAAACTATCTTCCTTCCCACTTGCTTTTAAATGTATGACTCAGAGATTAAACAGTGGTATTAAATGATGGCAGATATTAAGAGATGCTGTGAAGACTTCACTGGGGATGAGATTCCACGCCGATCACTGTAATCCCACCAGCCGGGCAGGCCCCTGGCACCCTGTGTTCTGTGCTCAGTTGTGTTCACTGTGACCCCATGTACCGTAGCCCGCCAGGCTCCTCTGTCCATGGGATTTCCCCTGTGAGAATACAAGAGTGGTTTGCCATTTCCTTCTGCAGAGGATCTTCCTGACCCAGGGATCNCACCTGCGGGTCCTTATTGCTCTGCATATTTTCTACTAAACCCTATCCCAGTGCAGACTTGCGTCTCTTGTCCCTGCAGACCGAGGGAGTCTGATCAAACCATGCACAGCCCTGGCACACTCAGGCACGCGCTCACACTCACATGCATACACCCTCTCACCTCTGAACTTGCCAGATCACCAGGCTGTGATCAGCTAGTCCTGCCCTTCAACACCTCAGCCCTGACTCATGCAGCCTCTTGGCAGCTGGCTCCTGTAAATTACTTGCATGCTTCCTTCATCATCAGGTTGTAGGCCTGCATGATACACACTGAAGAAGCAAGCGTCAAAATCATGCTGAAAAGTTAGGCTGCAGAGAGTGCCAAACTGGGAAATAAAAGCAAAACTCACAAAAGTTGAATTAGAAAATCTGGACAGTTACTTTCAGTTATCTCTGGACTGAGATGGGAGGTATAAATAAAATGTGGATAATGGAGTCAGTTATTTGTTCAAAATAACTGGTAATCCAGTATTTGTTCCCAAACGCTCAGTGTTTATCTGTCATTGGTGGTGGTTTAGTCACTAAATCATGTCTGGCTTTTTGTGACCCCATGGACTGTAGCCTGCTAGGCTCCTCTGTCCATGGGATTCTCCAGGCAAGAATACTGGAGTGGGTAGTCATTTCCTTCTCCAGGGGATCTTGCCAAAGCAGAGATCAAACCTGGGTCTCCTGCATTGCAGGCAGGTGATTTACCAGCTGAGCTGAGGGAAGCCCTTATTTGTCATTATATATTTGTTAAAACCCAAAGAACGGTGACACAAAGAATGAGCCCTAACGCTAACTACAGACTTGGGTTGATAGTATAGTGTCAGTGGTGGCTTGTCCACTGTGACAAGTGTGCCACCCTGGGCAGGATGCTGGTGGCAGGGTGGTGTGCATATACATTGGTCCCTCTCTGTGCTTTTTCCTCAATTTTGCTGTGAACCTGAAATCACTCCATAACTTATTAATATCAAACTTACTAATATTAAAAAAAGGAAACTATCTTCCTTCCCACTTGCTTTTAAATGTATGGCTCAGAGATTAAACAGTGGTATTAAATGATGGCAGATATTAAGAGATGCTGTGAAGACTTCACTGGGGATGAGATTCCACGCCGATCACTGTAATCCCACCAGCCGGGCAGGCCCCTGGCACCCTGTGTTCTGTGCTCAGTTGTGTTCACTGTGACCCCATGTACCGTAGCCCGCCAGGCTCCTCTGTCCATGGGATTTCCCCTGTGAGAATACAAGTGTGGTTTGCCATTTCCTTCTGCAGAGGATCTTCCTGACCCAGGGATTGAACCCACGTGTCCTGCATTGCAGGCAGATTCTTTACCGTCTGAGCCACCAGGGAGGCCCTGGTGTTCTGAGACTCTGGCTTATGATACAGATGGTCTCAGCCTCAGTGGGCTCAAAGGTCCCCATATGCTCTGGTCCAGTATTTTATCATCTGGATTTGTAACCAGGTTTGGCTGGCTGTTCACTGCTCATACACCAATATTGAGAGGCAAAATGTCAGTAGAAAAGAAAGTTCTTTTAATCAGCAAAGCCAGCAATCTGGGAGGATGGTGGACTCATCCAGAGACTAACTCCAAAGATTCTGCTCAGCCAGGATAAATCTTAAAGGGAAAATTGGACGGAAAAGAAACCCAGTGAATCATGGAGGCAGGGGAGTCTCCACTGTGTGCAGACTGGCCAGCTCTCTCTTCAGAGAGAGATCTTGCCTGAGTGATCTGCCTGCAGGCTCGCTTAGGGGGACTATGGATGTGGAGAGCTGGCCTTCTTTTTATCCAGGAGAAAAATCAAGTTTAGACAATGCATGGTGTGCATTCAGAGCGTAATTCAGCCGTTTCAATTGTCTAGTGATCACATGCCTAGAGTTAAATTTTTTTTTTTAAAGGTTAGAGGCATTTTGGCTAAGATCAAGAAGTATGGGGGCTTCCCAGATGGCACAGTGGTAAAGAATCTGCCTACCAATGCAAGAGATGCAGTTTCCAGCCCTGGGTCTGGAAGATCTCCTGCAGAGAGAAATGGCCACCCACTCCAGTATTCTTGCCTGGGAAATCCATGGACAGAGGAGCCTGGTGGGCTGCAGTTCATGGGGTTGCAAAGAGTTGGACACAGCTCAGCAACTGAGCACAAGGGCAGAGGGGACAGGAACAGGCAAACAGGAGAGGGACAAAGCAGCTGCTCTCANATTTCCTTCTGCAGAGGATCTTCCTGACCCAGGGATCGAACCCACGTGTCCTGCATTGCAGGCAGATTCTTTACCGTCTGAGCCACCAGGGAGGCCCTGGTGTTCTGAGACTCTGGCTTATGATACAGATGGTCTCAGCCTCAGTGGGCTCAAAGGTCCCCATATGCTCTGGTCCAGTATTTTATCATCTGGATTTGTAACCAGGTTTGGCTGGCTGTTCACTGCTCATACACCAATATTGAGAGGCAAAATGTCAGTAGAAAAGAAAGTTCTTTTAATCAGCAAAGCCAGCAATCTGGGAGGATGGTGGACTCGTCCAGAGACTAACTCCAAAGATTCTGCTCAGCCAGGATAAATCTTAAAGGGAAAATTGGACGGAAAAGAAACCCAGTGAATCATGGAGGCAGGGGAGTCTCCACTGTGTGCAGACTGGCCAGCTCTCTCTTCAGAGAGAGATCTTGCCTGAGTGATCTGCCTGCAGGCTCGCTTAGGGGGACTATGGATGTGGAGAGCTGGCCTTCTTTTTATCCAGGAGAAAAATCAAGTTTAGACAATGCATGGTGTGCATTCAGAGCGTAATTCAGCCGTTTCAATTGTCTAGTGATCACATGCCTAGAGTTAAATTTTTTTTTTTAAAGGTTAGAGGCATTTTGGCTAAGATCAAGAAGTATGGGGGCTTCCCAGATGGCACAGTGGTAAAGAATCTGCCTACCAATGCAAGAGATGCAGTTTCCAGCCCTGGGTCTGGAAGATCTCCTGCAGAGAGAAATGGCCACCCACTCCAGTATTCTTGCCTGGGAAATCCATGGACAGAGGAGCCTGGTGGGCTGCAGTTCATGGGGTTGCAAAGAGTTGGACACAGCTCAGCAACTGAGCACAAGGGCAGAGGGGACAGGAACAGGCAAACAGGAGAGGGACAAAGCAGCTGCTCTCATGTCATTGAAATCTGGCTCCTTCATCACGGGAGCCAGAGAGAGGAGGGTGACACCTGAGCCCAGGTTCTGGGGTCAAGACTGTCTTCTCCATTTTCCGCTGTGCATCCTGGACAAAGTTGCATCCTCTCTCTCCCAGGCTCAGCTTCCACAATTTTGAACTGGGCTTAATAACACTCATTACATGGTTATTGTGAGGATTATTCAGAAGATACAAAGATATGCCTTTCTGGACCATCGGCACTATTTTTCTTGAGTTTCTGCACTGTACACGCTCAGAATGAGGGTGGAGGGAATTCTCAGGCCTCATACGTGACCGTCTGCTTTCACATGGACCTTAACCTGGATCGTGGCCTCTTTCAGGATGTCCTTGAACCACTGGAGAGATGGCTGTGAAGTTTTAGCGCATTCTTAAAATAATCGCTGAAGTGTCAGAAAATTGCAGAAGTGTTTTCAGGAAATGTTGCTGTGCTCCCTTTTAGACATTCTCCAATACTCTGTTACTGGCACCAAACTCAGCTTTAGATCTGGCCATTAGATTTAGCGCTGGTGATGTTAGTGGGCCTCCCACCCCAGCCCATTTCCCCAGCCGCCTCCTGGGGTAGCATGGGGAATTCAGAGGCTTTCAGCCACTCTGGGCTGGGGAGTTGGTCCTGCTTGATTAAGGAATGTCTCCATTTCAGCCCACCTTTTAGCTTATTATTTGGTGGTGCTGGTTTAGTGGCTAAGTTGTGTTCAACTCTTGTGACCCCATGGACTGTAGCCCACCAGGCCCCTCTGTCTATGTGATTTTCCAGGCAAGAGTACTGGAGTGGGTTGCAGTTTCCTTCTCCAGGGGGATCTTCCCAACTCAGGGATCGAACCTGCCTCTCCTGCTTTGCAGGATGATTCTTAACCACTGAGCCACCCAGGAAGCCCCATGTTTGGACTGAACTAATTTTCCAATAACTAGATATAGATGACACGCCTCTATCACCCAGACTGATTCATGGATGTCTTATTCCATTTCTGATCAAGGTGGCAGGTCATGAAACTCAGTCTGCAGGTGTGCAGTAAACAGCATAATTAACTATCCAATGTGAAGTTCATATCATTTCCTATAAAAATTCATTTGGATTTACAACAGCTGCTATTACTCTTCTGCAGCTGGCATGCTGCCTCAAATTCCACATCTAACTAGGCAGTGAGAGCATTTGAATCAGGTGGGTAGTTTATTATATTATGTAAGTATGAAGGCACTTTGGAAGAATATGAAAGGGCCATTAAAATGTATTAAATTCAAAAGGTTTAGATGGCTTTTCTGTTTATTCAAATGCAGTAAATGATAGACTGAAATCGTAGTTGTTGGGGACTAAACATTTCCTCCCCTATGAGCACCTTCATATATTTGCATTTAGCAAGTCACAGGACATCAGTAAAATATTTAAGAAAACATAAACTAAACCCAGATAGCTTATTTCTCTTTTGGTGTTTTGTATATTGCCTACAGAATGTGTGTGTGTGTGTGCATTTTGAATACACTCACTCTCCTGCCTGGTTGGGCAAAATATATTATTAGTAGAAGGTTGTTCCTTACAGGAAAAGAAAAAATACACAGGAAGGCAGTTCTTCAGTTTAGAAGGTTAGAACTTTAAAAAATATTTTATTTATTTATTTGGCTGGGCTGAGTCTTTGTTGCTGCGAGTGCACTTTCTCTCCTTGCAGTGGGGCAGGGGCTACTCTATAGTTGCCATGCACAGGCTTCCCATTGCAGCCGCTTCTCTTGTTATGGCTCATGGACTCCAGGCAGCAAGCTCAGTAGTTGCAGAACATGTGCTCAGTAGATGCCGCACATGGGCTTAGTTGCCCCCCCCCCCCCCGTGTGGAATTTTCCTGGACCAGGGATCAAACCTGTGTCCTCTGAATCTGATCTTTTCCTCTGAATCGGCAGGCTGATTCTTAACCACTGTATCACCAGGGAAGTCCACGAGGGTTAGAATTTTTAATCTTTTTCTTTTGTTCTTTGGTAGATCTGGAGAACTGGAGAGGTAATGAAGGTACAGATACCTGGTGCAGATTTTAGATATTTCTCTCTCCCCACCTCCCTCATCTCTCCAACTTTCTCTCTGTTGAAACTACATAAGTTTGACAAAACTACAAGCTCCTTGAAGGCAGAAACTATGCCTTCAGTGAGTGCTTTTGATGTTGTTCAGTAGCTAAGTCATGTCTCTTTGTGACCACATGGACTGCAGCACACTAGGCTTCCCTGTCCTTCACCATCTCAAGCTCAAACTTGAGTTCAAACTTGCTCAAACTCATGTCTATTGAGTTGGTGATGCCATGCGATCGTCTCATCCTCTGTCACTTTCTTCTCCTCCTGCCTTCAATCTTTCCCAGCATCAGGGTCTTTTCCAAGGAGTCAGCTCTTTGCATCAGGTGTCCAAATTATTGGAGCTTCAGCATTAGTCCTTTCAGTGAATATTCAGGGTTGATTTCCTTTAGGATTGACTGTTTTGATCCAGGAGGAGCTTAATAGATATTTTTTCATTTCAGGTTGCAGGAAGTTAGCTTTACTTTTTATTTAAATATTCGTTTTCCTTAGTTCCTTGGGCCCATCATTATAGTGTTTGCTGCTTTTAAGTGGGGTTGGCATCCCTGGTATCCACAGGTTCACAGGTCAATGGTATTTTAAAAATAAAACATAGCCTATTATTAGGCATGGCTTTGGGTTACATCTCCTTTGAGAGGGCACCTGGCTTCATTTTTCTAGTTCCACGGGAGGGCAGGGACTAAAGAGGGGCATGCCTGCCCTGCCTCACCTCACAAGCATCATGCCAGGGGCTTAGGCCTCCTCTAAATGTGAAACTGCACTTTTAATTCAGTTTGCTCATTTACTATGAAAGCAGACTATACAGGGCTTGTTCTCAGTTCTGCTGTTGACCAGTCATCAGGTTAATCCTTGGAAATGGAAATTGTGGTCCCCTGGCTTTCTAACTGCTGCTGCTGCTGCTGCTGCGTTGCTTCAGTCATGTCCGACTCTGTGCGACCCCAGAGACAGCAGCCCACCAGGCTCCCCTGTCCCTGGGATTCTCCAGGCAAGAACACTGGAGTGGGTTGCCATTTCCTTCTCCAATGCATGAAAGTGAAGTCGCTCAGTCGTGTCCAACTCTTCAGGACCCCATGGACTGCAGCCCACCAGGTTCCTCCACTCCAGGCAAGAGTACTGGAGTGGGTTGCCATCGCCTTCTCCAGGTTTTCTAACTGAATAGACATAAAAGAAGAAAAGAGATACAGCTCTAGCGGAGGCTCCTTGGAGCCTGTGTGAGAGCTTTCCTGTTTCCTGGCCTCCCTTCTGATGCCAAACAGGGCCCTGGGGGCCTCCTGGGCACAGAAGCCTCTTTGTTCCTCATTTCTCATATGTGAGACTCCAGCCTCCATGACCTTTTCTGAGTTCCAAAGCACAGAATCAGTTTAGTTTAGTCACTCAGTTGTGTCCGACTCTTTTTGATCCCATGAACTGCAGCACACCAGGCCTCCCTGTCCATCACCAACTCCTGGAGTCCACTCAAACCCATGTCCATTGAGTCAGTGATGCCATCCAACCATCTCATCCTCTGTTGACCCCTTCTCCTCCTTCCCTCAATCTTTCCCAGCATCAGGGTCTTTTCAAATGAGTCAGCTCTTTGCATCAGGTGGCCGAAGTATTGGGAGTTTCAGCTTCAACATCAGTCCTTCCAATGAACATCCAGGACTGATCTCATGTAGGATGGACTGGTTGGATCTCCTTGCTATTCAAGGGACTCTCAAGAGTCTTCTCCAACACCACATTCAAAAGCATCAGTTCTTTGGCGCTCAGCTTTCTTCAAAATCCAACTCTCACATCCATACATGACTACTGGAAAAACCATAGCCTTGACTTGATGGACCTTTGTTGGCAAAGTAATGTCTCTGCTTTTTAATATGCTATCCAGGTTGGTCATAACTTTCCTTCCAGGGAGTAAGCATCTTTTAATTTCATGGTTGCAATCACCATCTGCAGTGATTTTGGAGCCCCCAAAATAAAGTCAGCCACTGTTTCTGCTGTTTCCCCATCTATTTGCCATGAAGTGCTGGGATTGGATGCCATGATCTTTGTTTTCTGAATGTTGAGCTTTAAGCCAACTTTTTCACTCTCCTCTTTCACTTTCATCAGAGGCTCTTTAGTTCTTCTTCGCTTTGTGCCATAAGGGTAGTGTCATCTATATATCTGAATCGTTACTAATCAAAGAAGGAGCATCCAGGAAACCACCTGAGGCAAGATTAAGGGGGCCAGGGAAGCTAATCAAGTTTAGGAGACACGACCACCAAAGACCCTGTGCACACCCTACTCGTGACTGAAGGCACGAGGAGAAGGGGGCAGCAGAGGATGAGATGGTTGGATGGCATCATCAGCTCAAATGACATGAATCTGAGCAAACTCCGCGAGATAGTGAAGGACAGGGAAGCCTGGCGTGCTGCAGTCCACGGGGTTGAAAAGAGTAGGACCTGATTTAGTGACCGAACAACAATAACAAAGAAGATTTGTATTTATAAGGGCAATCTCCATTTGTAAAGATGTCTCCTACTCTGTACCAGAAACAGAGAGTGTTAGTTGCTCAGTCACATCTGATTTTTTGTGACCCCACGGACTCTAGCCTACCAGGAAAGGGAAGGATGTCTGTCAATCCTGAGAGACTCTGGTCCATGCTGGAGACACTGCCTTAAGTTGCACAGCAAACCTTCCCCTCCTTTCCCATAGTTTCCTGGCCACTCTCCTTCACATCCTTTCTTTGATTTAGCTGAGATGGTCAAGAAGTCCAAGTTCTAGCCACCTCTTTGAGTTACTCTTCTGGAGTTTCTCCCATGGTTATGTGACAGATAGATGCTAATAAATGCCAGCTTATTTTCTCTAGTTCATCTGTCTATTGTCACAAGGATCCCAGATAAGAACCTGGAAGAAGAGAAAAGGGTTTTTCTTTTCCTACATAGGAAACCACAGTCATAGTCACGTGTTCACATGTTTTTATCTGCCGGCTGCTTTCCATCTGTGCTCAAATTGGACCTTCAATTGCACCTGCTGGACTCTTACACTATAATCAAGATTCTTTTTTTCTGTTAACTTAAATTACACAAATAATGTTCATTGGAGAAAATTCAGATAAACTAAAAATATTCACTCAGTATCCCCCCCACCAATCAGAGAAAACCCCTAAGTTTCTAGACATTTCAGGCTTTACAGTTCTCTTTCTGACCACCAATTCAGAAACGAAAGTGGATCATGTTATAAATACTTTTCTGTATTCTGCTTGTCTTAGTTAATAGATCATAGACATCTCTTCCTCTCAGTGGCTGTACATTTATGTGATCATTATGAATAAAAATAGCATTACATGCCTTCTGTTTTTCATAATTTACTCAACTAATTGCTAATTGTTGGACATTTAGGTTGCTTATGCATTTTCTCTCTATAAACAGCATGATAAATATCCCCTGTCTATGTTCTTTGTTTATTATGCAATAATTTGCCTAGGATGAATTTTTAGAAGTGGAATTTTAGGGCCAAAGTTGTTGTATATGATTAATGCCTTTGCTAACCTGCTTAAAAAAATCTTAACAATTTGTATTCTGTATATTTTTTTGCTAACTTGATAGATAATTATAGCATTTTATTGGTTTTGGTGTATACTTTTTACTAGTGAAGAACTTTTTTTCATATAGTCATTGGAAATTCTCTTACAATTAGTTTATTCTTTCCTTTACCTATGATTTTTTAGGATGCCATCTATATTATTTATTTCTAATCTAAAAAATACATTAAGCATATAGATCATTTATATAGACTATCTTCTGTAAACTTTTTCCAGTTTGCATTTTGAATTTCAACTATATGGATTTTATGCAAAGGGGTTATACTTTAACTTTTAAAATATGTTTTAGATATTTAAGCTTTTGGTCTTTTTCTTTATAGGCTCTAGCTTTTGTGTCAGAATTAAAATGCACTTTTCTACATACTTATCAGAATACTTATCTGTATTTTCTCCTAGGAATTGTATGGTTTTATGTTTTATGATGAAAATTTTAACCAACCTAAGAAAAAAGAATTAAAGTTTCCCCATACTGGTTCCCAGTTCATTGGAAAACCAGTCCTTTCCTGTTTACTGAAAAATCAGCCCCTGCTTCCTGCCCTGAGTCAACCATTCGCCCAGCAGCAGGCATGTGGCATCTGTTCCAAGCCAGACGAAAGATGCTGGTCCTCCCTCAGGAGCAAACAGCTTAAACTGGGCTTTTGAGGCCCCTTGTTTGAGGCCTCAGCATCTCAGCCTCCCTTCTGATTTTTATTTTTTAGTGTGCTGGGTACTTAAGACAATTGTGTCTTTACTTGGCTGTGTGCNACAGCTTAAACTGGGCTTTTGAGGCCCCTTGTTTGAGGCCTCAGCATCTCAGTCTCCCTTCTGATTTTTATTTTTTAGTGTGCTGGGTACTTAAGACAATTGTGTCTTTACTTGGCTGTGTGCGGTCATAGTTGTAGCACGTGAGGTCTTCTTTGCGTCCTGTGGGACCTTTCCTTGCACACACTGGGTCTCTGGTGGTGGTGGGTAGGCTTAGTTGCTCCGTGGCATGTGGGATCCTGCCGGGGCATCTAACTCCTGTCCCCTGCATTGCAAGGCCGATCCTTAACCACTGGGCAACCAGGGAAGTCCCCTCCCTTCTGATCTGAGGCCGCTTCTATCCAATGTGGGGAGCCCATTGTGGATGCTCTCCTGGAGCCCTGGTCTCTCTCTTCTTCCCTTCTAATTCTTCCTTCTGTTCCCCCTCCCTTCTTAGTTTCCCTTTTATAAAAGTTAAAAAGCTCACCACTGTGGAGAAATAACCAAGAATCACACAGACCACAGTCCAAAGAAATGGGGGGACCTTATAGCAGGGGACCCCAACCTCTGTCCCAGAATCCCCCTGAGAACCCAAGCTCTCCTTTGTACCTCTTTTATATCAGCCAGGCCCTAAACAGTTTTGATTATGCCTTTACGGGACACCAAGACAGGTCATGAGGCACCTTGGAAACCACCCTGAATGAGGTGGCAGCAAGGGCCCTTGCCCTTTCCAGCAAGGAGCCACTGTAGGCATTTTCTCAAATCCCAATCCTTATATAGGAGCTCGGTTCCATTTATTCACTCAACAGATGTTGACTGACCCACTGCCGAGTGTCTAGGGGTTGGAAACAGAGGAGACAGTGAATCCTGGAGATAGGAAGAACTGTTTATGATCTATGACCTTGTCTCTTTCCTCTTCTTTGTATCAGATAATGATGTATACCCCTGTCCTGCTGCTCTCCCCTCTTTCCCCCTCTGGGTTATGCCTCTCGTGAGGTCAGGCACCATGGCTTATCCACCTCTAGTTTGCCCACTTCATGGAGCATGCACCAGAGGTTCACTGTTCCTCTTGAATTAAAAACATTGAATAATGTGGTCTCAGTGATGAATTCTCTTTGTTCTGAAACCCAACCTGTAGGAACATCTGGGGAGAGAGGTGTTTAATAATCACTCCTCATGTACTGTGAAAAAACACTTGAAAGTGATACTTCTCAATCTTGGCACCTCTGCCATTCAGAGCCAGACAATTCTTGGTTGTTGGGAGATAGTCTTTGTAGCTTTCTGGGTGTCCAGGAACCTTCTTGGTCTCTGTCCACTAGAAACCACTAGTGTTCACCTGCCCTGGTGTGATAACCAGAAACATCTCCAGACATCACTATTTATCCATTGTTATTCAGTCACTTAAGTTGTGCCTGACTCTTTTCTATCCCATGGACTGCAAAGTGTCAGACTTCCCTGTCTTTCACTATCTCCCAGAATGTACTCAAACTCATGTCCATTGAGTTGGCGATGTCATCCAACCGTCTCATCCTGTCACTCCCTTCTCCTCCTGCATTCAGTCTTTTCAAATGAGTCAGTTCTTCACATCAGTGGCCAAATTATTGGAGCTTCAGTTTCAGCATCAGTCCTTCCAGTGAATATTCAGAACTGATTTCCTTTAGGATAGACTGGTTGGATCTACTTGCAGTCCAAGGGACTGTCAAGAGTCTTCCCCAGCACCACAGTTGCAAGCATCAATTCTTTGGTGCTCAGCTTTCTTTATGGTCCAACTTTCACATTCATACATGACCACTTAGGAGACAAAATCACTTTTGTTGAGAACCACTGTCTTAAAGATTTGTGGTGGATTTAGTATGGCCACAAGGGCTTTGACTGTGAGAGAGTCTATGTCTCCTGACATCTGGGTGGGCTTTGTGATCACTTTAACTGAAAATATATGACAAAGGGTGCCAAGCCAGCTTCCGAGCCCAGGTCTAGGGGAGCATGGACCCTGGAACTCTTGGAGCCCTCGACCAACATGTCAGCAATCTGATTGCCCTGAGATTGTCGGGCTGTGATGGTCCTGGGGGTGTGGAGAGATTCTGGAAGCTGTGTGTGTTAGAGAAAGTGTGAGAAAGAAAAGAAAAAAAAAGTGTGAGAAAGACAGTGAGAGAGAGACAGAGAGAGCCCACCGAGGAACACTAAGGCACCATCTTGGACTGGACAGGAACCCCCAGCCCCATTGCCTCACGTCGTGTGGGTCAGGGAGACACTGCCTAGTTTTGGGGTGGTTCGTACACAGCAGCGGAGAGCTAGAGCAACATTCTGACGTAAAGTAGAGCAGTCCAGTCACGGGCTGTTTCTTGTTTGCTTACTTGGCTGGGCTGGGTCTTCGCTGCTGTGCTCAGGCTTCTCTCTAGTCCCGGCGGGCGGGGGCTGCTCTCTGGCTGCGATGCACGCAGGCTCCAGCGCTTGAGGCGAGAGGACTCGGTAGACGCGGCTCCCACGCTCTAGGGCACAGGCTCACGGCTTGGTTGCTCCGCAGCACATGGGATCTTCCCGGACCAGGGATCAAACCCGTGTCTCCTGCATTGTCAGGCAGATTCTTTACCACTGAGCCACCAGGGAAGCCCCGGTCCTTGACTGTTTACCACATATGCGCCACTGATTTAGTCCTCAGCGTAATTTCTGTGGGCTTCCCTGGTGGCTCAGAGGTTAAAGCGTCTGCCTCCAATGCCGGAGACCTGGGTTCGATCCCTGGGTCAGGAAGATCCCCTGGAGAAGGAAATGGCAGCCCACTCCAGTATTCTTGCCTGGAAAATCCCATGGACGGAGGAGCCTGGTAGGCTACAGTCCACGGGTCGCAAAGAGTCGGACACGACTGAGCGACTTCACCTTTCACCTATAATTTCTATAAGCAAAGAGCATACAGACATTAGGAACCTCTTGTGACCCTACTGTTACTCCTGTTTCTAACACACGGTCCTCGTGTCACTCTCTGTTCTCCTCCTCTTTGGTTGATGGTATTTGAAATGGAGAAGGGTGAAGTGCTTTCTCCTTCCTATTAATATTATTTAGTTTTTAAGATCAAAAGTACTTGATCATTAGCTAATTCATTTAACAGCCTTCTAAAATAGGCAAATTATATCCTTCTCAATTAGCACTTGATAATAGAATAAACCACAAGAGAACTTTTATTTTTATTCTATTCTCATACAGATATAGTTAGAGCAAAAGGCCTATTTGTTAAGGGAATTATTTTGCTCTAAGTCACTAAGTACATATAATTAGGGGAAAATGAAATATACCAAATGACAAGGAGTATGAAACTAGGGTTTTTCAAATGCTACTTTCATTTTTAAAAAATATTTTCCCTCTAAGTTGATTAATTATACTGTGAAAGCATGTCCTTTTGTACTTGAGGTGTCTGTGATAACCTAGCAAGATAAATGATAAATAAATCAAGATGAAAGTCCCTTTAAGACTGTGGAGTGAGTGATGCTGAGTAAAGGGGTGTAACCTGGATGTGGGACCTCAGCCACCGTCTGTGGGTCTCAGCTTCTTTTTCTGGAGAACAGAGGAGTTGGTTCCTGATGTGTATAACTTTAAAATTTTAGGTTGAGATATTTTCAATTTTCAGCAAATATACACATCATTGAAACTTGTTTGAGTAATGAAAATAAATAGGGAAAGTAAGGAGTTTTTCTTACTAGAAAAAAAACTTGCAATTTACTTATTTATTATATTGTTGCTGTTGTTTAATCACTAAGTCATATCTGACTCTTTTGTGACCCCATGGAATGGACTGCAGCCCTCCAGGCTCCTCTGTCTGTGGGATTTTCCAGGCAAGAGTTCCAAAGTGAGTTGCCATGCCCTCCTCCAGGGGATCTTCCCGATACAGGGATCAAACCCACGTCTCCTGTGCTGGCAGGCAGATTCTTCACCACTGAGCCACTTGGGAATCTCTATTTACTATATGCCAGTAAGTTTTCCACCTTCTCCCATTTAATTCAATATTGTTGTTTTCATCATTCCTATTTTATAAATGAAGAAATAGGCTGTGAGAAGTTAAGTCATTTGTTCAAAGGTACAGAGATCAGTGGAAACTCATAGTTTGGATCCTGTTTCTTTGGACTCTGAATCCAATGGTCTTTTCAATCTTCCCCTCCCTTAAGCTCCTTAGAGGATAATTTTTAAAAAAATAACAAAAATCTCATGCAGAGTGGAAATGTTGCTGACATGTCATATGGGCTGAGGTTCAACATGGGGTGGGTGCAATATTCCAGCTCCGGGAAGTGTGTGTGTGCAGGTCAGCTACGATGAGAGAAGTTAGTCTGCATGTTCCTACTAGTGAAGACATCATAGCAGGTAATGGATCAGATGGCTGGATTCAGGGCTAGCACTGAAGCTGATTGGCTGTTTCTCTTGTTTGCCGTCCCTGCTCCGTGGTGTCTCTGAACTGAGACCCTCACAGGCGGCTAGAGGGTTGAGCCAAGAGCCAATCTCAGGTGTGATGCTCTAAAATCTGGGAACTTCGAGGAACTCTCAAGTTCTGACTTCAGTGTGATTCTAATTTACCTTCTCTGTGCTGGGAGACCAGGGATCAGCGATTTACAATACTCATTTTCAAAACGAAAACCATTACTTTGGGGGTGAGGCAGGCTCTTCCCTTTTTCCAGTGGGTGCAATCCATGCAGTAACTGTGTTTACTGCCAGGCTTGTCTTCTCTGGCTTCCCTGGTGGCTCAGGTAGTAAAGAATCTGCCTGTAGTGCTAGAGACCTGGATTCGATCCCTGGTTTGGGAAGATCCCCTGGAGGAGGGCATGGTAACCCACTCCAGTATTTTGGCCTGGAGAATCCCATGGACAGAGGAGCCTGGTGAGGCAACAGTTCATGGAGTCATAAAGACTTCTTTTGGCGGCAGAGGTGCTCATACCCCTCACTTTGGTGGGCTGCCTGCATTCATCATGGAAGGAAATGACAAATTTTAATTGGTGATGAGTGAAAATCAAGATGTGAAGTTTTTCCCCATCAAAGGCCCCAATGTGTTCATTCTTCGCCTCTTAGATACTTCTGATATTTCTGAAAGGGAGTTCTGTGGGATGTTGAGGAGTGTTAGGATATAAAAGGCATGTCAAACACACTCTGTGGAACAAAGGAAACCAGTTCCTTTATTGCTGGCTCTTCAGATCCTTCAGTTCTAGAGCCCCCGGGGGCTGTTTTCAAATGACTGGACCAAGTGACTCTTTTTAGAGGAGCACAGGGCGAAGTCAGGATGCACTTTGGGAAATGCTGCTCTTGCCGGGGAGCCCTTGCCAGGGGCCAACTCGGGGTGGAGGCCCTGGTGCCCCACTGAAGGACACGGCATGAGTGTCACCATCTCCTTGGGGCTGACACCCACGCCTGTGAAGCTTTTCTGCAGTAGTGAGCTCTTTACCTTCTTAGGGTGGCCGTGCCCTCCTAAGAAATCTCCTAAGATGATCAAGAAATTATCTGAGTGAAATGAAAGGCACTGGAGGTGCCCAGAGCCCAGCAATGTGAAATGGAAGGACAGTAATTGACCCATCTCATGTTTAATGAATAAGTCAGACCCTCAGCGATCATCAGCAATTTCATGCCATAATTGACAACAAATAGCTGCTTTTGAAAGTACTCCCTCAGTGCACGCTCAGCCATGGCAGCTCGACACTGCAGGGGCACACCACCACCTGTGTGTGCTGTGGCCCCCGGGGAGCAAGGCTTTTCCCAGGAATCTCAGAAGAAGATGTTCAGTGTCTGGCCTGGGTTCCTGAAAGTTCCACTGGTGGAAGAAACCACCATGCCTTTCTCAGATCGGGTTGCGTGTGTGTAGACCTTACTTGGATAAACATTAAAAAACAAAAGCCCGACTGTGTAAAGACAAACTTCACTTTGAAAAATCAACATTGTATTGTTTCCTGGGGATTTTAATTTTATTTTGCAAGATGTGGTCTCCTTTTCGACCAGCTCAGATCCACACTACAATCAGCGCTGTGCTCCTAGGTTTTCCATCTCCACTTACTGGTTTTGGCTTGAAGTTTGAAAATGTTGACGGTTGAGGCAGTATGCGTGGATCCAAACTATGAGTTTCCACTGATCTCTGTACCTTTGAACAAGTGACTTAACTTCTCACAGCCTATTTCTTCATTTATAAAATAGGAATGATGAAAACAACAATATTGAATTAAATGGGAGAAGGTGGAAAACTTACTGGCATATAGTAAATAGAGATTCCCAAGTGGCTCAGTGGTGAAGAATCTGCCTGCCAGCACAGGAGACGTGGGTTTGATCCCTGTATCGGGAAGATCCCCTGGAGGAGGGCATGGCAACTCACTTTGGAACTCTTGCCTGCTAAGTCGCTACATTCGTGTCTGACTCTTGGCAACCCCGTGGACTGTAGCCCCCCAGTCTCCTCTGTCTATGGGATTCTCCAGGCAAGAAGCTGGAGTGGGTTGCTGTTTCCTTCTCCAGGGGATCTTCTGCACTGAGGGATCGAACCCACATCTCCTGCGTCTCCTGCACTGGCAGGCAGATTTTTATCACTGTGCCACCTGGGAAGCCCTTGTTGCGGTATGAAAAAGTGAAACATGTTAGTCGCTCAGTCGTGTCCAATTCTTTGAGACACCATGGACTACTGTAACCCTCCAGGCTTCTCTGCCCATGGGATTCTCCAGACAAGAATACTGGAGTAGACTGCCATGCCCTTCTTTAGGGGATCTTCTTGACCTCGGGATTGAATCTGGGTCTCCTGCTCTGCAGGCAGGTTCTTTATCATCTGAGCCACCAGGGAANCATATGGGCTGAGGTTCAACATGGGGTGGGTGCAATATTCCAGCTCCGGGAAGTGTGTGTGTGCAGGTCAGCTACGATGAGAGAAGTTAGTCTGCATGTTCCTACTAGTGAAGACATCATAGCAGGTAATGGATCAGATGGCTGGATTCAGGGCTAGCACTGAAGCTGATTGGCTGTTTCTCTTGTTTGCCGTCCCTGCTCCGTGGTGTCTCTGAACTGAGACCCTCACAGGCGGCTAGAGGGTTGAGCCAAGAGCCAGTCTCAGGTGTGATGCTCTAAAATCTGGGAACTTCGAGGAACTCTCAAGTTCTGACTTCAGTGTGATTCTAATTTACCTTCTCTGTGCTGGGAGACCAGGGATCAGCGATTTACAATACTCATTTTCAAAACGAAAACCATTACTTTGGGGGTGAGGCAGGCTCTTCCCTTTTTCCAGTGGGTGCAATCCATGCAGTAACTGTGTTTACTGCCAGGCTTGTCTTCTCTGGCTTCCCTGGTGGCTCAGGTAGTAAAGAATCTGCCTGTAGTGCTAGAGACCTGGATTCGATCCCTGGTTTGGGAAGATCCCCTGGAGGAGGGCATGGTAACCCACTCCAGTATTTTGGCCTGGAGAATCCCATGGACAGAGGAGCCTGGTGAGGCAACAGTTCATGGAGTCATAAAGACTTCTTTTGGCGGCAGAGGTGCTCATACCCCTCACTTTGGTGGGCTGCCTGCATTCATCATGGAAGGAAATGACAAATTTTAATTGGTGATGAGTGAAAATCAAGATGTGAAGTTTTTCCCCATCAAAGGCCCCAATGTGTTCATTCTTCGCCTCTTAGATACTTCTGATATTTCTGAAAGGGAGTTCTGTGGGATGTTGAGGAGTGTTAGGATATAAAAGGCATGTCAAACACACTCTGTGGAACAAAGGAAACCAGTTCCTTTATTGCTGGCTCTTCAGATCCTTCAGTTCTAGAGCCCCCGGGGGCTGTTTTCAAATGACTGGACCAAGTGACTCTTTTTAGAGGAGCACAGGGCGAAGTCAGGATGCACTTTGGGAAATGCTGCTCTTGCCGGGGAGCCCTTGCCAGGGGCCAACTCGGGGTGGAGGCCCTGGTGCCCCACTGAAGGACACGGCATGAGTGTCACCATCTCCTTGGGGCTGACACCCACGCCTGTGAAGCTTTTCTGCAGTAGTGAGCTCTTTACCTTCTTAGGGTGGCCGTGCCCTCCTAAGAAATCTCCTAAGATGATCAAGAAATTATCTGAGTGAAATGAAAGGCACTGGAGGTGCCCTGAGCCCAGCAATGTGAAATGGAAGGACAGTAATTGACCCATCTCATGTTTAATGAATAAGTCAGACCCTCAGCGATCATCAGCAATTTCATGCCATAATTGACAACAAATAGCTGCTTTTGAAAGTACTCCCTCAGTGCACGCTCAGCCATGGCAGCTCGACACTGCAGGGGCACACCACCGCCTGTGTGTGCTGTGGCCCCCGGGGAGCAAGGCTTTTCCCAGGAATCTCAGAAGAAGATGTTCAGTGTCTGGCCTGGGTTCCTGAAAGTTCCACTGGTGGAAGAAACCACCATGCCTTTCTCAGATTGGGTTGCGTGTGTGTAGACCTTACTTGGATAAACATTAAAAAACAAAAGCCCGACTGTGTAAAGACAAACTTCACTTTGAAAAATCAACATTGTATTGTTTCCTGGGGATTTTAATTTTATTTTGCAAGATGTGGTCTCCTTTTCGACCAGCTCAGATCCACACTACAATCAGCGCTGTGCTCCTAGGTTTTCCATCTCCACTTACTGGTTTTGGCTTGAAGTTTGAAAATGTTGACGGTTGAGGCAGTATGCGTGGATCCAAACTATGAGTTTCCACTGATCTCTGTACCTTTGAACAAGTGACTTAACTTCTCACAGCCTATTTCTTCATTTATAAAATAGGAATGATGAAAACAACAATATTGAATTAAATGGGAGAAGGTGGAAAACTTACTGGCATATAGTAAATAGAGATTCCCAAGTGGCTCAGTGGTGAAGAATCTGCCTGCCAGCACAGGAGACGTGGGTTTGATCCCTGTATCGGGAAGATCCCCTGGAGGAGGGCATGGCAACTCACTTTGGAACTCTTGCCTGCTAAGTCGCTACATTCGTGTCTGACTCTTGGCAACCCCGTGGACTGTAGCCCCCCAGTCTCCTCTGTCTATGGGATTCTCCAGGCAAGAAGCTGGAGTGGGCTGCTGTTTCCTTCTCCAGGGGATCTTCTGCACTGAGGGATCGAACCCACATCTCCTGCGTCTCCTGCACTGGCAGGCAGATTTTTATCACTGTGCCACCTGGGAAGCCCTTGTTGCGGTATGAAAAAGTGAAACATGTTAGTCGCTCAGTCGTGTCCAATTCTTTGAGACACCATGGACTACTGTAACCCTCCAGGCTTCTCTGCCCATGGGATTCTCCAGACAAGAATACTGGAGTAGACTGCCATGCCCTTCTTTAGGGGATCTTCTTGACCTCGGGATTGAATCTGGGTCTCCTGCTCTGCAGGCAGGTTCTTTATCATCTGAGCCACCAGGGAATAAGTTAGCGTGGTATATCCAATATTTAAAAAAACTGGATATATACCAAATAGATAAGCTAGGTAAGTTGGCATGTGCTTCATATCTAAATACTTCCTATTAAAGATGTAGTTTCTCACATTTGCATCAGAAAAGTGCTTTAACACTCTCATATACAGTTTTTGTTGGATGAGCTTATTTCCTTCCTCCAAAGACCAGTCCTTTAAAACTATTCATTTTACACATACTTAGTTATTGAGCGCCTGCTGTAAGGCAGGCACCATTTTAGAAATATGGATACAGAGAGATACTTAATGCAGTCCTGGCTTTGGAACAATGGAATAATTTCTGTGTTTTCAAAGAAATAATTTAATTCAGATACCTAAGANGTTATTGAGCGCCTGCTGTAAGGCAGGCACCATTTTAGAAATATGGATACAGAGAGATACTTAATGCAGTCCTGGCTTTGGAACAATGGAATAATTTCTGTGTTTTCAAAGAAATAATTTAATTCAGATACCTAAGACTAAAAGGAGATTAAAATGCAAGATTAAATAATCTCATCATCCCAAAGAGATTATTTGAGGAAAGAAACATTAAATTCTTAGAAATTATTTCATAATCTTATTTTGCTCAAGATGATTGAAACTAAAATTAAAGCAGTATTTATTGTCTATCCTTGAATGTGTGCCCAGTTATAGAATACATTTAAGAAAATTAAATGTGCATACAAATACAGTGGAATCAGGGCCAAAAGTTTTCATAAAAACCATGAGCTAAGAATTTGAGCACCACATGGGCTTCTCTGTGTGTTTGTGTATTTGTTAGAATTGTGTACAAGCTTCTATAAATCTGATTTCAGATTTTAGGCTTTTATCCAGTAAATGTATTACAGAGGCTCTGGAGAAAAAGCAAATTGATAATTTAATGAGAAACTTGGAAGATCCAATGAAGGCTAAGCATAAGCTATGCGCTGCCAGAGGTTTTTCTAAATTCTTCAGAGCTTATTTTAGCTTCAGGTGTTTAAAAGTCAACACTGTTTTGATTTAAAGGTTTAAAGAGCTTAGAGTTTTCTAACAGAGATTTAAAGAATTTGAGGAAGGGAAGGCGAGTTAATCCTAGATGTGAATTCAGTTGAAACACTTGATTCAATTTTTAAATTTTTTTTAAAGAATCATATAATAGTTGGCAGAAGTTGGAAGGCATTCTGTTCATGTGATCTACCTTTGATGTTTAAATTAATCTTCAAATGCTTTTCTGAGATCAAAGACAAAGGTTGCAGGCTGATTTACCTCGGTGCTTCTGCTCAATTAAATAAGGACGTGCACACAGCCATCGTGGTCCTGTGTCAGCTCTGCTAGTGTTGTGGGAATCTGCAGGATTGTTGCTTCTCCAGGGTCGATGTTGGGCAGCGACACTCCAGACAGGCCCTGATTCCGTGGTGTTCCTGGAGGAGAGACACAGAGCTCTGATGAATGGGACGCCATGCAGCAACCCTCCAGATTCCCACAGTGCAGAGGAGCGGCTCAAGGCTCAGTTCAGTTCAGTTCAGTTCAGTTGCTCAGTCGTGTCCGACTCTCTGCGACNTAGATGTTGGCAATTTGATCTCTGGTTCCTCTGCCTTTTCTAAAACCAGCTTGAACATCAGGGAGTTCACGGTTCACATATTGCTGAAGCCTGGCTTGGGGAATTTTGAGCATTACTTTACTAGCATGTGAGATGAGTGCAATTGTGCGGTCATTTGAGCATTCTTTGGCATTGCCCTAACGCGAAGATAAATTTCAGTTTCTAGGGCATCTGGGACAGGGTCTGAGAACAGTTGTTTAGGAGACCCCTTAGTGGGGAGTGGTTTTTCTGGTGCCTTCTTTCTCTCTTCTTTTATTAAAAGAAAATAATTTTGTTGGTTTAGTTTTGGCTGTGCTGGGTCTTTGTGGCTGCATGGGCTTTCTCTCGTTACGGGGATCGGGGTCCACCTCTCTAGTTGCAATGTGCAGGCTTCTCATTGCTGGGGCTTCTCTTACTGTGGAGTACGGGCTGTAGGTTGCTCAGAATTCAGTAGCTGCAGCACCTGGGCTCAGTAATTGTGGCTTCCTGGACTCTAGTAGTTGTGGCACACGGGCTTAGTTGCTCTGAGGCGTGTGGGATCTTCCTGGACCAGGGATTGAACCTCTGTCTGCTGCATTAGCAGCTGGATTCTTTACCACCGCACTACCAGGCAAGCCCTCTTGTACCTTCTTTCTGGTTCTTCTAACTTGGCTGGGCTTGTGCAGGTCTGCGGGAGGGAGGGGTGCTCCTGGGTCTGTGTTGAGTGGTGATGGGAGCTGGGCTCCTGCTCCTGTAGCTGTGAGCGTGGTGGACTCTGAGGAAGACCACGTGCAGAGGAAACAGACTTGACTGGATGCAGTGTTGGCTCCATCATCAGCTGTGTCTTCTCAAGATTCTGGAGAAAGCGTGCGCAAGGGACTAATACTCTGCAGACAGACAGCCAGGGGTAATACTAGAATACTCAGTGGCTCCCAAGGCAGGGGTGTGGAGACGACCCATCGGAAGGTAGAAATGGAGTCAAGGTCATGTCATTAGTTTTCAATTGTGGGAAGTTGGCAAGGTCCCGGGAAGGTGCCAGGGTGGCTGGGACAGTGGGAACAGGGACCAGGAGTGTCATGGCAATCCGAGCGGGGGTTGGAAAAGAATTTCCAGACACAGAGTACTGCAGAAAGAAATGTGTTTATTAAGCACAAAGAGCAGAGATAATGAGGGCGCTTCATCAAAGTGGACTGCCCTCCGACAGGCCAGGGATAGTTGACTGGACAGTTGACAGGACAGCGGCTCAAGGGAGAGCTGACATTTTCCATGGGTTAGTAGTGAATTTTTATGGCCTCAAGACACAAAAAAATTCCTGCTGGAAGGGTGGCATTAGGTGATTGGTTAGGGTACTATAGGGTGAGCCTTGGGGTGCGTTTGTTTGCCTGACTTGGGGTCAGGAAGCTGGCCGGTAAGGATCAGCGGGGCTTTTGGCAACAGTTACGATGGGGCTTGGTCAGTTCTGGAGATGACCTTGGTTCTGGGCTCCGCTTCTGTGGCCTTGGTATAAGGCCTCGCACCTGTGACCTTGGTGTGGGACTCCACCAGGAGCACAGAAGATAAGAGAGGGCTTGGCAAGTGGCTACTTACCAATCAGTACAGAGCTAGTTCTGGCTTCCCAGGCGGCACTGGGTGGTAAAGAACCTGCCTGCCAGTGGAGGAGATGCAGGTTTGATCCCTGGGTCAGGAAGATCCCCTGAAGGAGAGCAGGGCAATGCATTCCAGTATTCTTGCCTGGAGAATCCCCTGGTCAAAGGAGCCTGGCTGCACAGGCTCTACAGGGCTGCACAGAGGTATGTGATACAGCTGTGCAGGGATGGGCTGCTGCCCTGCAGAGACTGGTGTTTGATCCTGGACAAAGTATTGGGCTTGGACACACCTATTTACCTCTGACTTTTCTTCTGGGAAATTGGAGTATTAGTAATACATCCTTTGTGAAGATGCCCTGAGGATTAAACGAGATAATGCGTGAAAAATGCTGAGACTAGTGCCTGGCCAGAGAAAAGTGTTCAGTAAATGGCCACTGAGACCTGGTTCCCACTTTTTTGCCCATTGTATCTGATCTTTTAAAGCATTTTAAATGGGAACAACTTGGTATGAATTCAGTGCTTTCCTGGAAGAGATTAGACACTGCTTTTAGATTTTATTTGTATATAGATTTCNTGAGACCTGGTTCCCACTTTTTTGCCCATTGTATCTGATCTTTTAAAGCATTTTAAATGGGAACAACTTGGTATGAATTCAGTGCTTTCCTGGAAGAGATTAGACACTGCTGTTTAGATTTTATTTGTATATAGATTTCTGCTTAAATTTTATGATTATCTTCAAAACACTGATAGGAGAAAATGCAAAAATGATGCTTTAATCTGCTGTGTTATTAACACCATAACTAAATAGTAACAGGCTCAGAGTTTATTTCTCCAATGTAGAGAAAGTCTTGCTTATGTAAGTTCAGAATAATTTCTTCATTCTTTTCAAAGTATCGGGGCTCTGCCTCTGAATTGCAAACACTTCTAGAGGCTTTTTTGTTATCCTGCTATGGGAAAAGGTCATTGAAAGGTTTAAATGAAATGAACTTGAATGCGAATGAGTCATATTTAATATTTATTTAATCTGAACAAAGTGCCTTGGAATATTCAGGACACACACACAGGTCAGAGAAATGTTATGACATGTTATATGAATAGAATTCTTTCAAATGCACAAAGGAGCTTGCTAACTAAAAAGAATATTTTCAAGCAAATAAGTATTTCCAATGTTTTATGAGGTCTTTTTCAAATATTTATTTAAATTGCTGTAGGTATTGGGTGTGTTAGTGTGCACTGAAGCATAATGTTCTTTTCTTACTGTTTATTTATGTTATTTATCTGGCTGAGTCTGGTCTTCGTTGTGGCACTTGGACCTTTGTTGTTCATGTATGATTTTACGTTGTGGTGCATGGAGTCTTTAGTTGAGGCACACGGGCTCGGGAGCCCTTGGGCTTCAATAGCTGCAGCATGTGGGCTTAGCTGCTCTATGGCACGTGGAATCTCAGTTCTCCAACCAGGGATCGAACCTACATCTCCTGCATTTAAGATGGATTCTCAACCACTGGATCACCAGGGAAGTCCCTTTTTCCTATGAGCAGACTTTTTGAGATCTATTTCACATACTGTATAGTTTATCTACCTAAAGTATACAGTTTAGTAGTTTTCACTGTGAAATTTGCAGAGGTGACTGATCACCACCATCAGTTTTTGAACATTTATAATCACCCTAGAGAGTGTTTTGTTCATGTATTTGTGAATTTCCCAAGTTTCTCTTATTCACTTCTAATTTCATTCTGGTGTGGTCAGAGAACATCCATGGTATGATTTCAGTCCTTTGAATGTAGGAGAGATTGTTTTGCATCCTATAATCATGTTCAAACTCCAAGAGACAGTGGAGGACAGGGAGGTTTAGTGTGCTGCTGTCCATGGGGCTGCAAAGAGTCAGACGTGACTTAGCGACTGAACAACAACAAATTGGGTTCATCCTAGATCAACATCCACATGGCTGGGGGAGGAAATGTGTTCTGGAGTTGTTGGGTACAGGGTTCCGTAGATGTGTTGTGTCTACTTGGTTTACAGTGTTTATATCTTCAGTTTCCTTGTTGAGTTTCTGCATGGCTATTGTGTATATTGACCATTGTTCCATCCAGTATTGAAGTCTCCAGTTACTGTGGTTGAACTGTCGATTTCTCCCTTCAGTTCTGCCAGTTTTTGCTTCATATATTTCAGGGTTCTCTGCCGGATTTCATTGCTCTGATCTAGGAGCTGAGGGGAGGGAGTCCTCTGTAGCACCTTCTAGCAGCGATTTCTATCTTGCTGAGCTGGGTTGTAGCTCAAATGCAGAATCTGGCTGTTTTTACTGAGATTTAGTAGATTTTCTTGCATAAATGTTTTTCTATTTGCTATATGCACTGAGGGAAAGTTCCAGGGATTTTAATTGGTTGCTTTGTTAAAAATAAATTTCACCAGTTATAATTGTTCTGGTGGGGAAAGGTATGTGGTCCTTCTTATGGTGCTGTTCCAGAAATTTCCTCCCTCTGTGTTCCATTATTTAATTTATTTATTTTTAAAAATTTGTTTATTTATTTGGCTGCAGCAGGTCTTCGCCATGGTGTGTGGGCTCCAGAGTGCAGGCTGAGTTGGACCAGGACACGTGGGATCTTAGTTCCCCAACCAGGGACTGAACCCTTGTCCCCTACACTGGGAGGCAGATTCTTGGCCACTGGACCACCATGGAAGTTTTCCTGTGTATTCCTTTAGGGTGTTAAAAAACAAAACAACCCACAACATGTCTATGATAAATAGAAAATTGGAGCAGTAAATGAAGTGTTACTCCTAGACCCAGTATTTACAATTCTTACACAACAGTCATTGTTAAGGTACTTACATTTACTCTCCTCATTACATGATACTATGTGTACAAAGAAACTAAAGCAAATAGTCTTCGGCCTCAGAAGTTTATAGAATAAAACAGCTCTTTAGTAGGCGTTAAATTAAACTACACCGTGCACATGGAATGGGAGAATATTGTTAAAATGTCCTTACTACCCAAAGCAATATACAGATTTAATGCAATCTCTATTAAAATACCATTGGCATTTCTCACAGAACTGGTATAAATACTTCTAAAATTTGTATGGAACCACAAAAGACTCTGAATAGCCAGTGCAGTTTTAAGGAAGAATAAAGTTGGAGGTGTCATGCTCCCTGATTTCAAACTGTAGGCTGAATATCTTTTCATGTACCTTGGCCACTGAATCTATCTTAAAAGTCTAGTTGAGAGACTTCTCTGGTGGTCCAGTGCTTGGGACTTGGCCTTCCAATTCAGGGCATGCAAATTTAATCTCTGGTCAGGGGGCTAGGATCCCACTTGCCTCAAGCCAAAGAAATCCAAAACATAAAGCAGAAGCAATATTGTAACAAATTTAATAAAGTCTTTTTTGAAAAAATGTTAAAAAGTAGAGACATTTTAAAATTCTGGCTTAGACATTTCTTTTTAGTTACTTAAGAATAAAAACCTTCCCTTTCTTTTTCTTTTTTCTCTACCTTTTCCTTCCCTTTTTTTCCTCTGATGTTCCTTTGAGATATCTCCAAAAGTAGATGTCAAGTAGGGGTGCATTTGAACTTTAATTTTCTCATTATTACCCTTTGTCTCTGTCTACAAAGAATCAACACATACAGAGGTCAGACAAGACTAAATATTACTATTTAATGAGAATATAAGTATCAAAGAATCCTCACAAAGACTAACTATTGTTTTTATAAGTAAAAGAGTTCATTTTTAGCCAGCCAATGTATTTTAATACTGGGTCTCTTTTTGAGACAAAATAGCTCCTTTGATTTATACTTGTATAAACTTCAGTATCAAGGTTATGTGAGTATCATTTTAAGCTTATAACTCATGCAATTCTGTCTCATTTTAGACTTGTGTTTATAGTAAGGGTAATTCTAAATTAAACCTATAATGCCTGAAACTGTCTGCACTTAGGCTATTTAATAAAAATAAAATCACTTGATATATGTCCTCTTTTTTCCAATCTCAATTTTTGGCATTTCTAGGTGTCTCCACTTGACTTCTTGGGTATCTCAAATGTAAAGAATCTGGCTGCAATTCAGGAGACCTGAATTTGAGCCCTGGGTTAGGAAGAGCCCCTGGAGAATGGCATGGCAACCCACTCCAGTATTCTTGCCTGGAGAATCCCATGGGCAGAGGAGCCTAGTGGGCTACAGTCTGTGGGGTCACAAAGAGTTGGACATGACTGAGAGACGAATACACACACACACACCACTTGTAATGCAAAGAAGCTTCCCAGCAGAATTCATCATCGACAGCATGTCATTTGATTTTCTCTGTTTAATACCCATGTGTCCACAAATCCCCGGCAGTTTATTAGGCTCTGAGGATGGTGTTGAGGCTGAAGTGGCAAATAAAGGATGATCCAGGGATTTGCAGTGTGTGTATCACAGTTTCTCAAAAATGCTACCTACACTTAAAAGTGGGTTAAAAATAAATCCTGGCATGAGTGAAGTGATACAGTACATCATAGGAGATCTTACTGAACCATTTAATCTAAGGGTGTGCTTCAACTAGCAAAGCCCTGCAGGTGATGACAGTAATTTGTGTTATAGTAAATCTGAAATGAAAGAAGTTTTTTTTTTATTAAAAAAATAGGTACACAAAACATTACCTTCCCAAACCCAGTGCTTCATGAAGGATCTGTTTTATTTAAAGACACTAAATATATCTTGATTATGCTTAAGGTATATACAGTTTCCAAAGATGGTGTGGGAACGCTTAAAGAGGTGATATGATAGGAAGAAATAGATTTAGGACAGGAATTTTTATGGCAATAGAATGTACTGTAGTTGGAGAAATAAACCTAGACAATCTATTAAAAAGCAGAGACATCACTTTGTTGACAAAGGTCTGTATAGCCAAAGCTTTGTTTTTTCCAGTAGTCATGTATGGATGTGAGAGTTGGACAATAAAGAAAGCTGAGCACTGAAGAACTGATGATTTTGAACTGTACTGTTGGAGAAGACTCTTGAGAGTCCCTTGGACTGCAAGGAGATCCAACCAGTCCATCCAAAAGGAAATCAACCCTGACTGTTTATTGGAAGGGCAGATGTTGAAGCTGATGCTCAAATACTTTGGCTACCTGATGGGAAGAGCTGACTCTTTGGAAAAGATCCTTATTGACTAAGTGATGTCTCTGCTTTTTAGTTTTATAAATGTGGGGAATCTCAAATTGATTAAAATTTCACTTATTCTTCATGAAAAAATGACTTCTCTTTCAATTCCAGATGAAAATCAAAGGATATTAGCTAATTCCAGGTAAATGTCTCTTCTGTCATAAAAAAGCACATAGACATGGTAGGTGAAATTAAAGGGTGAAATGAAGTCTTTTAGCAAAAACAAACACTTGGATAATATTCCTGATATTTCTGCCTTCTTACAAATAGATCAAGTGTTGTATTAGCAATTATTAGCCAAGTTTTACCCTTGCAGAACAATAAGTGACTTTGTTGGTCTACATTAGAAACTACCTACTATATGTGAATGAGTGAAAGTCACTCACTTGTGTCCGACTCTGCAATCCAGTGTTCTGGAATTCTCTAGGCCAGAATGGGAGTGGGTAGCCTTTCTCTTCTTCTGGGGATCTTCCCAACCCAGGGATCTAACCCAGGTCTCCCACATTGCAGGCAGATTCTTTACCAGTTGAGCCACAAGGGAAGCTACTGTATAAAAATTACAAAATAAAATATGTTATCAAATTGAGGCATAGTAGAAAATAGTTCTGCTATATTGAGAGTTTTATTTTTTTATTTTTTAAAATCTAAATTTATTTATTTTAATTGGAGGTTAATTACTTTACAATATTGTATTGGTTTTGCCATATATCAACATGAATCCACCACAGGTATACATGTGTTCCCCACTCTGAACCCTCTCCCTCCTCCCTCCCTGTACCATCCCTCTGGGTCATCTCAGTGCACCAGCCCCAAGCATATAGTATNTTTGCTGTGGGTTTGTCATATATAGCTTTTATTATGTTGAGGTATGTTCCTTCTATTCCTGCTTTTTGGAGAGTTTTTACCATAAATGGATGTTGAATTTTGTCAAAGGATTTCCTGCATCTGTTGAGATAATCATATGGCTTTTATTTTTCAATTCGTTAATGTGATGTATTACATTGATTGATTTGCAGATTTTGAAGAATCCTTGCATCGCTGGGATAAAGCCCACTTGGATANTCAAAGGATTTCCTGCATCTGTTGAGATAATCATATGGCTTTTATTTTTCAATTCGTTAATGTGATGTATTACATTGATTGATTTGCAGATTTTGAAGAATCCTTGCATCGCTGGGATAAAGCCCACTTGGATATGGTGTATGATCTTTTTAATGTGTTGTTGGATTCTGATTGCTAGACTTTTGTTAAGGATTTTTGCATCTATGTTCATCAGTGATATTGGCCTGTAGTTTTCTTTTTTTGTGGCATCTTTGTCAGATTTTGGTATTAGGGTGATGGTGACCTATTGAGAGTTTTAAAATGTTCTGTTGAAACTTTCCAGGTGACGCTAGTGGTAAAGAACCAAGCTTCTAATGCAGGAGACATAAGAGATGTGGGTTTGATCTCTGGATTGGGAAGATCCGCTGCAGGAGGGCATGGCAACCCATTCCAGTATTCTTGCCTGGAGAATCTCATTTACAGAGGAGCCTGGTGGGCTACAGTCCATAGGGTCACAGAGAGTAGGACACATTCAAAACAACATAGCATACACACACACAAACCAGTGTGAAATAATGCAGAGTCTATGGGGCTTTTGTTTTCATCTTTCAAACATTTTCTCCTGATTGCCCTGAGCAAATCATAAAGGGTTCATATTTATCTTTACCTTGCCTGGAAAAGGTCAGTTTTCATTCTAATTCCTAAGAAAGGCAATGCCAAAGAATGCTCAAATGACCGCACAATTGCAAGTATCTCACACGCTAGCAAAGTAATTCCTCACATTCTCCAAGCCGGGCTTCAGCAATACCTGAACTGTGAACTTCCAGGTGTTCAAGCTGGTTTTAGAAAAGGCAGAGGAATGAGAGATCAAATTGCCAACGTCTGCTGGATCAATGAAAAAGCAAGAGAGTTTCAGAAAAATATCTATTTCTGCTTTACTGACTATGCCAAAGAATTTGACTGTGTGGCTCACAATAAATTGTGGAAAATTCTGAAAGAGATGGGAATACCAGACCACCTGACCTGCCTCTTGAGACATCTGTATGCAGGTCAGGAAGCAACATTTAGAACTGGACATGGAAAAACAAACTGGTTCCAAATAGGAAAAGGAGTACGTCAAGGCTGTATATTGTCACCATGCTTATTTAACTTCTGTGCAGAGTACATCATGAGAAATACTGGGCTGGAAGAAGCACAAGCTGGAATCGAGATTGCTGGGAGAAATATCAATAACCTCAGATATTCAGGTGACACTACCCTTATGGAAGAAAGTGAAGAAGAACTAAAGAGCTGCTTGATGAAAGTTAAAGAGGAGGGTGAAAAAGTTGGCTTAAATCTCAACATTCAGAAGATGAAGATCATGGCATCCAGTTCCATCCCTTCATGGCAGATAGATGGGGAAACTGGAAACAGTGTCAGACTTTACTTTTTGGGTTCCAAAATCACTGCAGATGGTGAATGCAGCCATGAAATAAAAAGACACTTATTCCTTGGAGGAAAAGTTATGACCAACCTAGACAGCATATTAAAAAGCAGAGACATTACTTTGACAACAAAGGTCCATCTAGTCAAGGCTATGGTTTTTCCCGCAGTCATATAAGGATGTGAGAGTTGGACTATAAAGAAAGCTGAGTGCTGAAGAATTGATGTTTTGAAGCGTGTTGTTGGAGAAGACTCTTGAGAGTCCCTTGGACTGCAAGGAGATCCAACCAGTCCATCCTAAAGGAGATCAGTCCTGGGTGTTCATTGGAAAAACTGATGTTGAAGCTGAAACTGCAATAGTTGGCTACCTGATGAGAAGAGCTGACTCATTTGAAAAGACCCTGATGCTGGGAAAGATTGAGGGGAGGAGGAGAAAGGGACGATAGAGGATGAGATGGTTGGATGGCATCACTGACTCGATGGACATGAGTGAGTAAACTCTGGGAGTTGGTGATGGACAGGGAGGCCTGGTGTGCTGCAGTCCATGGGGTCACAAAGAGAGGGACACGACTGAGTGACTGAACTGAACTGCCTTTGAAAATATTCTTTTTTTTAGTCCAAAATTTAGACACTGTATCTCTGGGACCTTTTGTGTTTTTGCTCCCTGTTTTGGTGTTACCAGATTGAACTTGGGGTCCACTCATCTACTGCACAGCAAAGTCAATCTTTTGACAATGGAGTCATGAAGAAAGTGTTTCAAGAAGGGGGAGTTCCTTCCAGGGCCCAAGAGTGGGCTCTTGTCTAATACCTGGAAATGAATTGTGGGAGGGGACACACGAGCTGACAGAGGTAGAGGTTTTATTAAGAAAGGGGGCCCTGGGAAGGGAGCAGCAGGGTGAGGGAACCCAGGACTGCTCTGCCTCGTGGCTCGCAGCCTGGCTTCTATGGTGATGGGATTCGTTTCCAGGCTGTCTCTGGCCAGTCACTCTGATGAAGGGTACTTCCTGGTGGTGCCCACCTGCATTGCTTAGTCAAAGTGGATGCCAGCAAGGAGGATCCTGGGAGGTTGGTAGGACATGCAATGTCCCCTTTCAATCTTTCCCAAATGCTCCAGTTGGTTGTGACTTGTTAGGTCCGTGTTCCTTACCAGGACGCCCTGTCATAAGGTAACTCATGCAAATGGTGACTACGGTGCCTGGCCAGGTTGGGCAGTTTCAGTCAGTGTTTCCCTTAGCAAGATTAAAGTGTTTATTGCAGGGCCAAGTAAAAGAATGAGCAGCTGGTGCTCAGAAGGCCTGAACACCCTGGTGGCTTTCAGGGGAGGGTTTTACAGGCAACATTTGGGGTGAGGGTTGCAGCTCGTGAACTTTGCTCTGATCAGTTGGTGGTGAGCTAACTGATGCTTTTTGAAACTCTTAAGCATCAGTCTACTGGTTCCATCCAGTCTGTGTGCTTGTGGTCAGCACAGAGTCACTGTCCTCCAGTTGCTGGGGAGCAGGGGTGTCTTAAGGGCTTCTCAGGTGGCTCAGTGCTAAAGAATCTGCCTGCTAATACAGGAGATGTGGGTTTGATCCCTGGGTCAGGAAGATCTCCTGAGCTATCCACTCCAATATTCTTGCCTGGGAAAATCCCATGGACAGAGGAGCCTGGTGGGCTACAGCGCATGCGGTCGCCAAAGAGTTGGACACAACTTAGCAACTAAACAACAAGGTGTGTCTTAGTTTCCACAAAACAACTCAGAGATACATGTCAGATCGTCCTGTGGATTTCTTGAGGAGGAGCTAGGACTCAGTTTTGTTTCTGAACTGTCTTCTAACCTGTCATTACACTTATTGTAACTGTGGCGTGCTCTATCGTGTCTGATTCTACCCGGTGGACTGTAGCCCACCAGGCTCCTCTGTCCTCAGGATTCTCCAGGCAAGAATTCTGGAGTGTGGTGCCCTTCCTTCCTCCAGGGCATCTTCCTGACCCAGGGGCTGAACTGGAGTGTCTAGCATCTCCTGCACGGGCAGCGGGACTCTTTACCATTGAACCACCTGGGAAGCCATTCCTTTTATTGTTTGATGTCTTTTCCTCTGTTCCTAAATCCCCTCACTTCACTTCCCTAATGAGCTTGGGTCTGCTGTTTGGAATTCAGGGAAGGCCTTGCAGAATACAGCCTTTTTCTTTCCTTTTTTTTTTAAATAGAAAAGAAATGGGGGCACAGATGGGCTTTTCTGTGGGTTCTGCTAGGTTTCAATTATCTTTTTCTTTGATATTCCTCAATTTGAGGATAACAGAGGTGGGACAAGAAAGGAAATTAAAGTTTTAGAAAGCTTAAGTTTAAAAAATAATTATAAAATTAACAAAAATCAAGAGCTTCTTAGCCATTAGTGATTACTAGCTAAACATGAAAATCATGAAAATGTGAAGGTTTTAATTCACAATAATAACAAAAGGTATGAAATATTCAGGAATTGCTTTAATAAGGAATCAGCATGAAAAATAATTATAAAAAATATGATGGGTGAACAAAAACATTTTGAACAAGCACAAATGTATACCTTGACTGTGGATGGAAACTTTAAGTTACTAAGCATTATTAGTCAATTCCTTTAAATCTTATATGTACAGGTAATGAAAGCCACATTTTAAAATTAGATTAAAAACTTCCTATAGAAGATAAACATCTGAAAATAAACAAGACAATAATGCCAGATACTAAAATTAACTACATTGACTTAAATAGAATAAAAATTACAGAAAACAAGAAGTAGGTCACACATACATGGTAATTTTATATGTGACAAAGTTAGCACTTCAAAACAATTGTTAAATATTTCCTTAATAATACGCATAATATGTAGTTGGTTGCTACCACCAATGGAAATAAAATTAAACTCTTACTTCATATATAAAGCCAAATTTTCCAATGATTTCAAAACTTAAAGATAAAAGCATTTAAATATTAAGAGATAATTTAATGACAAGAATTGAGGACACATTTCTAAGAAAGAAAACCAGAAGCTATAAAAGAAAGACACCATATATAAAATAAAAATAGGCAAATTATGACAGAAAAACACTTGCAAAGCACATTTTGCCTATTTCTGAAAATACAAACAACTGAGTTGCGGGGCAAAAGCCATACAAATGAAATCATCTTAGATGATCTTACATAATTCCATTTGTGTGTGTGTGTACATGTGTGCAGGTATGAGAAATGTTTGGAATGTGTTCATCATTAAGTTACCAGTGGTTATTTTAGAATGGTTATCTTTTAGGTGACTTGTACTCATTTCAACATTTATGTATTGCTGGAAAATATTATCATAATTGTTTCAATTAATATGTCCACCAAGAAGCTTTTTTTGTCTTGAAAACAAACAAAAAAGAGGCTTCACATCTTTCTGGGAAGGTAATTTTGGGCATCAGACCACTGAGACCTCTGGTATTCTATTTGCATGAACCTGACTATGCTTAAAAAATAACCTGACNATCCACCAAGAAGCTTTTTTTGTCTTGAAAACAAACAAAAAAGAGGCTTCACATCTTTCTGGGAAGGTAATTTTGGGCATCAGACCACTGAGACCTCTGGTATTCTATTTGCATGAACCTGACTATGCCTAAAAAATAACCTGTCACTTCTGAAAATGCTTTCCTATTTGAACCATGTTATCAATATCAACTTCATTTTCAGACAGAACCCTTAGTCAGGCTGTGTAATGAATCTGGAAAAGCCCCATTTCTTAAGCTTTGACATTCCTATTTGTGTCTCTTATTCTCTCCTTGCTGATGGCAGCAACATCCACTCTCCCGTCAGGGCTTGTGGATATCTTGGGGCTTGTGTCTTACAAATCCACGCATCACAGGACAAAGGGACAAACCTCAGAAATGCCATCAAAGGTACTTTATCATTTATTTCCTGGGTGTTGAAAATCATTAACTGCCCTCCAGAAAACCAATAATGCTCCAGAAAGAAAATAGTACATCCTGTGCTCTCTCTGCTTTTGTTAGACATACTACAGCAATTCCATCACATTCTAAAATTTCAGACTATTAAGATGCGGCATGACTTTTGATCAGATATTTCCTATCCTAGACAGAAGTGGGTTTCAGTACTGTAACTCTTTATTGATTTTTGATCACAGGTTTTGAAGGGAGGCTCACTGAGCTCTCAAAGGTCAGCTAGAAACTCAATGACAGATCTGGACAAAACACCTTCAACTGTTACAAGACTAATGAACCCTAAAGGGAGCTTATTCTACTTCCTGACTTTAAAGTGATATATGTCCAAAAATTGGACTTTGCAGATAAAATCTCTGTACCTGCATAGTATTAATAATTTAGATTTTTATTTCTTCCTGCATATTCTGAGGGACTCTCAGAAAAAAGAAATGTCTTCATATTCAATTTGGTAAGAGGGTGCTTTTTACCAGAATTTTCATTGCTAATGTTAATCTGTGCTCATGAAGTTCACAAAAATGACTAAAATGGAGACTGAAGGAGATTCTTTAACTCAGGGTATTGTGAAGATGACCAAAATGCTATTGAGATGGACTGAAACCCTACTACAAAATCAGACATACAGATATTTACTTATTTAACCTAGGCAGAACTATAGCTATGTGCACATGTATGAGTGTGTGTGAGTGTGCATGTGAGTATGAGTGTATATATGAGTGTGTGTGTTTGGATGAGTGTGTGTGTATGAGTGTGTGTTTGGATGAGTATATATGTGTGTGTGCATGCATGTGTGTGCATGTGTGAGAATGTGTATGAATGTGCACGTGAGAGTGTGTATGAGTGTGTGTGTATGAGTGTATATATGAATGTATGTGTGTGTTTGGATGAGTTTGTGTGTGAGTGTATTTGGATGAGTGTGTAAGTGTATTTGGATGTGTGTGTTTGGATGAGTGTGTGTTTGGATGAGTGTGTGCATATGTGGGCATGTGTGAGAATGTGTGTTTGGATGAGTGTATTTGGATGAGTGTGTGTGCATGTGTGAGAATGTGTATGAATGTGTGCATGTGTGTGTGTGTGTGCGTGTGTGTTGAAGACGGACAGCCTCATCTTTAGGAAACCGCTGGTGTGCAGTAAGTGCTCCACAGAAGTCTGCACTATCGTGGTGGCTCTCTTGATAATTTCCAGTTCTTTCCGACTACAGAACTAGGGAAAATCATCCATCTTAGTCCAGGACCAGTTGATTTTTCTTCATCATCTTGGCTCCATGCTGTCTATTCATCTTTGCTTTGTCCACAGCAATTATATTCCTGAATAATTATTTGCTTGTATCAGGGCACTGAGTACCAGTTGGCCTGTAATTGCTTATTCCATGAGAATGAGTCTCCATCTGTGAAGGGAGGTCTCTCTCACTGACTTGGGGGAGGGGGCTTTCATTAGGCTATCCTGGCTTTTGTCAGGAGGGTGCTGTGGCTCAAGAAAAGGTTTCTGTTGCAGAGAATTTACTGAGGCCCTTGAAGCTCTCTGGGAACCAGGATCAAACACCCTTTTGCATTGATGATTGGAGTTTATGCCTAAGTATTTTTAAATCAGTTAGGTTAGAAATTCATACAATGTTAAAACATGCATTTCCAGGGAATTCCCAGGTGTGTGTGTGTGCTAAGTCACTTCAGCCGTTTGACTCTTTGTGACCTTATGGACTGTAACCCACCAGGCTCCTCTGTCCATGGGATTCTCAAGGCAAGAATACTGGAGGGGGGTTGCCGTGCCCTCCTCCAGGGATCATTCCAACCCAGGGAACAAACCTGCATCTCCATGTCTCCTGCAGTGGCAGGTGGGTTCTTTACTACTAGCACCACCTGGGAAGCCCAATTCCCTGGCATCAAGTGGTTAAGACTCTGTGCTTTCATTGCAGTGGATTTGGGTTTGGTTGGGAAACTAAAATCCCATAAGCTGTGTGAAGTGATGTGAAAGTCGCTCAGTTGTGTCCCACTCTTTGTGACCCTACAGACTATATAGTCCATGGAATTCTCCAGGCCAGAGTACTGGAGTGGGTAGCCTTTCCTTTCTCCAGGGGATCTTCCCAACCCAGGGATCGAACCCAGGTCTTCCGCATTGCAGGGTGAGCCACAAGGGAAGCCCATAACCTGTCAGGCATGGCCAAAAATGATGCATCCCCATTACATAAAGTCTTCATTTTCATCCTATTTTGTTACGCCTGTTTATATCTTTTTCTTTTCTCTGCTTGACTATGAACTCCTTGGTTGTCCTGGTCTAGCTCAGTCCAGTGCATGATCCATACTGGAATGCAGGACGTTTTACTGAGTTAGTTTCTAGGTGTCTCTTGCTGGTGGATTTTATCATCATTTACTTGAATGAGGGAAATCACATTAATGAACTTATTTATATTCTCTATTCATTAATTAAACCAGAAGATTCTGAGCACTGCAATCAAAGACTGTTTGTCTTTTAGAAAATTAGGATTTCCATATTGGTGATTGGGTTCTGAATTGAAGATAGTTTTGAAAAATAGATTTGGTGTTAAAGAAAACCAGGTTAGGAGATGGAGAAAACTGAAAAGTACTACTGTATATTTCCAAGTCTCCTGTAGATGTATCATACTTTTGTAATAAAAAAAATTTAAAAAGTGCTACTGTATAAATTAATAATATCATATTTTGGGAANAAATAGAAAAGAAATGGGGGCACAGATGGGCTTTTCTGTGGGTTCTGCTAGGTTTCAATTATCTTTTTCTTTGATATTCCTCAATTTGAGGATAACAGAGGTGGGACAAGAAAGGAAATTAAAGTTTTAGAAAGCTTAAGTTTAAAAAATAATTATAAAATTAACAAAAATCAAGAGCTTCTTAGCCATTAGTGATTACTAGCTAAACATGAAAATCATGAAAATGTGAAGGTTTTAATTCACAATAATAACAAAAGGTATGAAATATTCAGGAATTGCTTTAATAAGGAATCAGCATGAAAAATAATTATAAAAAATATGATGGGTGAACAAAAACATTTTGAACAAGCACAAATGTATACCTTGACTGTGGATGGAAACTTTAAGTTACTAAGCATTATTAGTCAATTCCTTTAAATCTTATATGTACAGGTAATGAAAGCCACATTTTAAAATTAGATTAAAAACTTCCTATAGAAGATAAACATCTGAAAATAAACAAGACAATAATGCCAGATACTAAAATTAACTACATTGACTTAAATAGAATAAAAATTACAGAAAACAAGAAGTAGGTCACACATACATGGTAATTTTATATGTGACAAAGTTAGCACTTCAAAACAATTGTTAAATATTTCCTTAATAATATGCATAATATGTAGTTGGTTGCTACCACCAATGGAAATAAAATTAAACTCTTACTTCATATATAAAGCCAAATTTTCCAATGATTTCAAAACTTAAAGATAAAAGCATTTAAATATTAAGAGATAATTTAATGACAAGAATTGAGGACACATTTCTAAGAAAGAAAACCAGAAGCTATAAAAGAAAGACACCATATATAAAATAAAAATAGGCAAATTATGACAGAAAAACACTTGCAAAGCACATTTTGCCTATTTCTGAAAATACAAACAACTGAGTTGCGGGGCAAAAGCCATACAAATGAAATCATCTTAGATGATCTTACATAATTCCATTTGTGTGTGTGTGTACATGTGTGCAGGTATGAGAAATGTTTGGAATGTGTTCACCATTAAGTTACCAGTGGTTATTTTAGAATGGTTATCTTTTAGGTGACTTGTACTCATTTCAACATTTATGTATTGCTGGAAAATATTATCATAATTGTTTCAATTAATATATCCACCAAGAAGCTTTTTTTGTCTTGAAAACAAACAAAAAAGAGGCTTCACATCTTTCTGGGAAGGTAATTTTGGGCATCAGACCACTGAGACCTCTGGTATTCTATTTGCATGAACCTGACTATGCCTAAAAAATAACCTGTCACTTCTGAAAATGCTTTCCTATTTGAACCATGTTATCAATATCAACTTCATTTTCAGACAGAACCCTTAGTCAGGCTGTGTAATGAATCTGGAAAAGCCCCATTTCTTAAGCTTTGACATTCCTATTTGTGTCTCTTATTCTCTCCTTGCTGATGGCAGCAACATCCACTCTCCCGTCAGGGCTTGTGGATATCTTGGGGCTTGTGTCTTACAAATCCACGCATCACAGGACAAAGGGACAAACCTCAGAAATGCCATCAAAGGTACTTTATCATTTATTTCCTGGGTGTTGAAAATCATTAACTGCCCTCCAGAAAACCAATAATGCTCCAGAAAGAAAATAGTACATCCTGTGCTCTCTCTGCTTTTGTTAGACATACTACAGCAATTCCATCACATTCTAAAATTTCAGACTATTAAGATGCGGCATGACTTTTGATCAGATATTTCCTATCCTAGACAGAAGTGGGTTTCAGTACTGTTAACTCTTTTTTGATTTTTGATCACAGGTTTTGAAGGGAGGCTCACTGAGCTCTCAACGGTCAGCTAGAAACTCAGTGACAGATCTGGACAAAACACCTTCAACTGTTACAAGACTAATGAACCCTAAAGGGAGCTTATTCTACTTCCTGACTTTAAAGTGATATATGTCCAAAAATTGGACTTTGCAGATAAAATCTCTGTACCTGCATAGTATTAATAATTTAGATTTTTATTTCTTCCTGCATATTCTGAGGGACTCTCAGAAAAAAGAAATGTCTTCATATTCAATTTGGTAAGAGGGTGCTTTTTACCAGAATTTTCATTGCTAATGTTAATCTGTGCTCATGAAGTTCACAAAAATGACTAAAATGGAGACTGAAGGAGATTCTTTAACTCAGGGTATTGTGAAGATGACCAAAATGCTATTGAGATGGACTGAAACCCTACTACAAAATCAGACATACAGATATTTACTTATTTAACCTAGGCAGAACTATAGCTATGTGCACATGTATGAGTGTGTGTGAGTGTGCATGTGAGTATGAGTGTATATATGAGTGTGTGTGTTTGGATGAGTGTGTATGAGTGTGTGTTTGGATGAGTATATATGTGTGTGTGCATGCATGTGTGTGCATGTGTGAGAATGTGTATGAATGTGCACGTGAGTGTGTATGAGTGTGTGTGTATGAGTGTATATATGAATGTATGTGTGTGTTTGGATGTTTGTGTGTGAGTGTATTTGGATGAGTGTGTAAGTGTATTTGGATGTGTGTGTTTGGATGAGTGTGTGTGTGTGTTTGGATGAGTGTGTGCGTATGTGTGCATGTATGAGAATGTGTGTGTTTGTATGAGTGTATTTGGATGAGTGTGTGTGCATGTGTGAGAATGTGTATGAATGTGTGCATGTGTGTGTGTGTGCGTGTTTGTTGAAGACGGACAGCCTCATCTTTAGGAAACCGCTGGTGTGCAGTAAGTGCTCCACAGAAGTCTGCACCATCGTGGTGGCTCTCTTGATAATTTCCAGTTCTTTCCAACTACAGAACTAGGGAAAATCATCCATCTTAGTCCAGGACCAGTTGATTTTTCTTCATCATCTTGGCTCCATGCTGTCTATTCATCTTTGCTTTGTCCACAGCAATTATATTCCTGAATAATTATTTGCTTGTATCAGGGCACTGAGTACCAGTTGGCCTGTAATTGCTTATTCCATGAGAATGAGTCTCCATCTGTGAAGGGAGGTCTCTCTCACTGACTTGGGGGAGGGGGCTTTCATTAGGCTATCCTGGCTTTTGTCAGGAGGGTGCTGTGGCTCAAGAAAAGGTTTCTGTTGCAGAGAATTTACTGAGGCCCTTGAAGCTCTCTGGGAACCAGGATCAAACACCCTTTTGCATTGATGATTGGAGTTTATGCCTAAGTATTTTTAAATCAGTTAGGTTAGAAATTCATACAATGTTAAAACATGCATTTCCAGGGAATTCCCAGGTGTGTGTGTGTGCTAAGTCACTTCAGCCGTTTGACTCTTTGTGACCTTATGGACTGTAACCCACCAGGCTCCTCTGTCCATGGGATTCTCAAGGCAAGAATACTGGAGGGGGGTTGCCGTGCCCTCCTCCAGGGATCATTCCAACCCAGGGAACAAACCTGCATCTCCATGTCTCCTGCAGTGGCAGGTGGGTTCTTTACTACTAGCACCACCTGGGAAGCCCAATTCCCTGGCATCAAGTGGTTAAGACTCTGTGCTTTCATTGCAGTGGATTTGGGTTTGGTTGGGAAACTAAAATCCCATAAGCTGTGTGAAGTGATGTGAAAGTCGCTCAGTTGTGTCCCACTCTTTGTGACCCTACAGACTATATAGTCCATGGAATTCTCCAGGCCAGAGTACTGGAGTGGGTAGCCTTTCCTTTCTCCAGGGGATCTTCCCAACCCAGGGATCGAACCCAGGTCTTCCGCATTGCAGGGTGAGCCACAAGGGAAGCCCATAACCTGTCAGGCATGGCCAAAAATGATGCATCCCCGTTACATAAAGTCTTCATTTTCATCCTATTTTGTTATGCCTGTTTATGTCTTTTTCTTTTCTCTGCTTGACTATGAACTCCTTGGTTGTCCTGGTCTAGCTCAGTCCAGTGCATGATCCATACTGGAATGCAGGATGTTTTACTGAGTTAGTTTCTAGGTGTCTCTTGCTGGTAGATTTTATCATCATTTACTTGAATGAGGGAAATCACATTAATGAACTTATTTATATTCTCTATTCATTAATTAAACCAGAAGATTCTGAGCACTGCAATCAAAGACTGTTTATCTTTTAGAAAATTAGGATTTCCATATTGGTGATTGGGTTCTGAATTGAAGATAGTTTTGAAAAATAGATTTGGTGTTAAAGAAAACCAGGTTAGGAGATGGAGAAAACTGAAAAGTACTACTGTATATTTCCAAGTCTCCTGTAGATGTGTTATCATACTTTTGTAATAAAAAAAATTTAAAAAGTGCTACTGTATAAATTAATAATATCAGTATTTTGGGAAGAACTGAGAAACTTGTATGTAATTTTTATTATCAAATCATTTTTGAATAGTAAAAATAGCAATAGAGTGAAATATAAAGACATAAGAATGTATTTCTGACTCCCAACTTGGTTATGAAAATTGGTGGCAAATAGAAACATTATCACTTACTCTTCCGAATTCTTTCTAGCACGGTACCATTTGAGGAGTTTGGGTTCCAGCAAGGAAAGAAAATGCTGCATAAAGAGCACTGTGTCTCATCTTATGAAGTTACATTTTCCTTAGATTTGAGGGAAAACAAATGGATTATATCTGGTTTTCTTTCCTTTCTTTAACCTAGGGGCTGAGAGACAATGAGTAGAGAGACAATCAGATAAGCCTGTTGTTTCTTTTTGCTACGATAGCCTTTGTACTCCAAGTATGTAATTGTTTCTGTACGCAGTAAAACCACATCTAGTGGCCCTGAGTCAAGAAAATATTCTGAAAGAGATGGAGAAAACAACATATTTAATGAAAAGGGTTTAAAAAAAATGTTCAGGCTTCTGAAAAAAACAAAAACAACAACAAAAAACTATCTTTAAGTTTCCTCAGGACACGAATCCTTTTAACACGGAGACTGGCTGCGTGGATAGTTTCCCTTCCATGCAGGGCGCTGGTCTTGAACTGAAAGGTTTCAGGAACTTACTGGCACAAGGGATAGTAATAGCCAGCGATCCTGGTGGACGAGGCCGGGGGAACACAGGTGGTCCTGGCGGGCATGGCTGGTTTGTCGGGGATGGAGCTCAGGGACGAGTGTGCCCTCTGACCTTGGTGCCAGCAGTGCTGAGTGGGCACCTGGGGTCTGGCTCACTCACTCCGTGTGATGTCCTCCAAGTTCATTCACATCGTTCCCTGTGGGAGAGTTTTCTCCTTTAAGGCTGAAGAATATTTCATTGTATGAATCTATCTTAACCAGTTAAACACTATTGAAAAATCAGATGCGTTAAGTTAGCAAAGTTTATAAAATAACAACAAATTGCCTGGGGAGGCCTGAGTCCAAACCGCACTTGGCTTTCTGGTTCCCAGGCTGGGAGGTTAGGGGCTCTCTGTGAGGCCCTTAAAGGCGGCTGCCGTGAAGCCCACCCCTCACGTGAGGACCAACGAGATTCCTGTTCTGGAAGGTTCCGCTGCTGGTGGATGGCAGCTGGTCCTTCTGTCATAATGACACTCCTCTTCCGCCACCAAAGAGCAGGATCAAAATCTGACTCTCAGCCAAGGGGGAAGGACGCTCACCCCTACGGCGTGTCCTCTGGCAGAGACAAGAAAGCCCCCCGGGGAAGTCAGCCTGGCTCCTGAGCGTTAAGACTCGCTGTTCTCCCATCAGCATTGTTCTGTGGGCCAGAACTGCAGCACGTTTGTCTCCTGGGTTCATTTTAAATACCTTAATAGTCAGAATCGACTCCCTTCCCCTGACAGGCAGTTGTAGACACAGTCCGCTCCACCCTTGATCTAACTCGAGTTTGCCTTCAGCCAGGGTGGCCGGGGTGATATATCCGACAGAAAGGGAAACAGCTGTGGGACCGCAAGGTCTGAGTCCAGCGCTGCGGGTCAGAACCGGCGGAAGTGAGGGGCGCGCCACGTGAGTCAGGGCGGGGCTTGCGGAGCGTGGTGCGCAGAGCCTGCGTGATTCCTGCCCCCGGCCGGAGCTGGGTGGTGGGAGCGCCCTTGACTCCCAAGTTTGGTGCTGAAAGCCCCATCTCCCAGCTCAAACTGGTGACCCGAGCTGCTGCTTTTGATATGGTAATGTCAGTGAAATGATTGTGTTTTATCATCATTAAGACTCTATTGTAAGGACGGATAATGAGTTTTCTTCTTTCTGGAGTTTACTTATTTATTTTTTAAAAATATGAACTGTGCGGGTCCAAGAATTTGAATTAGCTGAAGATAGTTGTGAATTTTTTATAAGCAGCTTTTCATAAGTAAAATAAAATGAATTTCATAACTCAGCTGGTAATCTTTTCACTCTCTTCAAAATGGCATTTGAATTTGGCAGGAAATGAATGCTGCTATCGCCCAGGTTTCAAGAGAAGATCCTCTTGATTTAGGCTGACTTAAAAAAAGTCCTCTGTCGAAGAAATAATCCTCTTTTTATTTCAGATAGATAATTTGGAAGGAAGCTAAGCAGTCATTTGAAAATATGACAAGACTTTTTTTTTTCCCCCTAGGTCCTGCCCTAGTCTGTTGACAGAAATCATCCTCTGTCAGGTTCTAATCACAGATGGGGCTGTTGAACCAGGAAGCGCATGTCAGGCAGGACATAGCATCATATTAGCTTTATTTCATAGATGTTGTTCAGTTGCTAAGTTGTGTCTGACTCTTTGCGAGCCCTTGGACTGCAGCACACTAGGCTTCCCTGTCCTTCACTATCTCCCAGAGTTTGCTTAAATTCACATCCATTGAATCAGTGACGCTGTCCAACCATCTCATCCTCTGTCGCCCTCTCCTCCTCCTGCCCTCAATCTTTCCCAGGATCAGAGTCTTTTCCAATGAGTCAGCTCTACTCATTAGGTGGCCAGAGCACTGGAGCTTTCATAGATGGTGAAGGTGAAGGTGAAGTCGCTCAGTCATGTCCGACTCTTTGCGACCCGGTGGACTGTAACCTACTAGGCTTCTCTGTCCATGGGATTCTCCAGGCAAGAATACTGGAGTGAATTGCCATTTCCTTCTCCAGGGGATCTTCCTGACCCAGGGATCGAACCCGGGTCTCCCGCATTGGAGGCAGATGCTTTAACCTCTGAGCCGATGAGGAAGTAAAATTCTGCAAGGCTCTCATCAGGCCACGCAGCTGGCTCATACAGAACTAGGTTGGAATCCGGTTTCTTTTAGCCCAGTGCTTTTTTTCCATAGGACCCGATGCCCCCCCACACATCCTGCCCTTCCATCAGTACTTTGAAAGGAAACATTTCTAAAACTCTGGTCACTACTTATTAGTTGACACTGTTTATATTTGTTGATGATTCACTGAGGACAGTGGAGTGAAAGAGAGCAATCACAGTGTTGTTTTATATATTTTTAAGCAGTCAAGACTTTGGCACTATATTTTTAGATGGATGAAGCTCTATCTTGTTTTAAAGCATAATTCTTTGAATTGCTAAAGTCATCAGTCTACTCATTTATTCAGCAAGTCCTTATTGGACACTTGCTATGTGATAGTGTATACCTAGGGACACCACCTGGTTGGTTTGCCCAGAAATCCATGTGATCCAAGTGGAAGTGGGTTATGGACCGTCCTTGGAACAGTCTGTGTAACCGCCTCCTTTCTCAGAAAGGCAGCTGGGTGCTCATTGCTGAAAGGCAAACTCCAAATGTCCTCGGTCCGGCAAACCCTCAAGTTAACTAAATACAAATGTCACTTCTACAGTTTCAATCAAACCTCAAATGCTATGCCAGAAATTAGTATTGAAGCTCCAGATGACCAGCATTATGCAAAGCATTTATGCATTCTCTGGACTGTGACTATGTGTTTAATATCCAATTAAAGAATGGGGACTTTTGCTGGTAATGATAAGAGACAAACAAAGCCGTAATTACCCAAAGAGAAAAGGGTGGTGCATGACTTCAAAGCACAAAATTAAACACTGAGTGGAATTTTCATGCCTCTGCTGAATTACTCCCAGAATCAGATTTTGGTTTTGGGGGATTCTATAATTATATATTCACAATGTATGCTTGTCCATAAAAATTGTAACTTTAATGTATGCAATATTTCCAAGACATGTATTTTTTTAGGAACCATTTGCACAGTCTAGTTCAAGAGTCGATTTAGTGTGCAATCAGAAATGAAGTTTTCAGATTAGATGGAGACCAGGTTCTGCATCTGGGAAACAGGAATTAGGGAGGGTACCAGATCTTTACTTAGTGTCTTTGGTTGCCCTTCAGAATCCTGAAAGTTTCAGAATTAGCATCAGCATACCTGTGAGTGGCATCTGTGAAAGCGATGGAGTTTTGAACACTTGGCTGACTTTCCCTCTCAGGACACATAGATTGTTGACACACCAATGATCACTTTCCATGCTCCCCCCTCTTCAGCACCCTTCTGAGCCACGACTGCCCTATACTGTGGGGTCACATAGGTGGGTGAGGATCAGGGTGGGTCTTTCAGAGTCTTTTGGGCCATTTCTCAGCTTGTGATGCATCAGAGCATTAGAAGAAGAGCTACATTCTGCTCAGCAGGTCAAATGTTATTGGTATTTTATTGATGTTATGTATTTCCATGTCGCAATGTATTTTAAGAAACCCCCTCGCCCTTTCCCTGATAGCTCAGCTGGTAAAGAATCCGCCTGCAATGCAGGAGACCTGGGTTCGATCCCTGGGCTGGGAAGATCCCTGGAGAAGGGAAAAGCTACCTACTCCAAAATTCTGGCCTGGAGAATTCCATAGACTGTATAGTCCATGGGGTCACAAAGAGTTGAACACAACTGAGCGACTTGCACTTTCACTTTTTCAGAAATGATTTTATTTATTTTTGGTGGTACTGAGTCTTCGTTGTGGTGCATGAGCTCCTCGTCGTGGTGTCTTCTCTCATGGAGCACAGGCTCTGGGTGCTTGGTCTTCAGTAGTTGCAGCTTGCGGGCTCTAGGGCACAGGTTTAATAGTTGTGGCTCACGGACTTAGTTGCTTTGTGGCGTGTGGGATCTCCCTGGATCAGGGACTGAACCCGTAGCATTGGCAGGCGAATTCTTATCCACTGCATCACCTGGGAAATCCAAGAACCCCTTTTAATTAACCCTGCTGCCCTTCAGTGTGCCAACACTCATTCTGCCAATCCACCACAGGGGGACTTTTGATAGTTTCCCTCAAGAAGCCCACCTGGGGGTCTTATCCTCTTTCCCTGTGCTCTTGGTATTCTGTGAAATGCAGCAGAGAACAGAGGCGCTCGCTGGCACTAGCAACCATGACCCGAACTCCTGTTTTGTTTCTCTTTGAACCTTGTATTCATCCTGAGCTCCTCTTCTGGGCGCTTTTTTATAACACATGTATGCGGTTTCCTCCACTAAAGATTCATTGACCTGGGCATTATATTAATTTCTGGCGTCCAACATGATGAGCTGATATCTGTGTATTGTGAAGTGATCACCACACTACTTATAGTATAACATCCATCGCACAGAGTTACATATTTTTTTTTCTTGTGATGAAAAATTATCAAGATCCACCCTTTTAGTAACTTTCAAATACATAATATTGTTAACTGTAGTCACCATGCTGTACATTACATCTCCAGGACTTTTACTTGTTTTATTACCAGATGTTTGTACCTTTTGACCTTTTTCACCCATTTCACTTCCCCTACCACCTCCCCCAAACCCACATCAACCACCTGTCTGTCCTCAGCTCATTATTTTTTGAGGATAGCGATGAGACTCTTTCACTTCTTTGTATCACCTACGCTACATAGCATAGTAATGTGTACAAAGAAAGTACACAGTAAATAGCTCTTGACTCTATAATATTTGTAAAGTACACTTGTAAGTCCAAAGAGTGTGCTTCTGTTTAGTCTTATAATGTCAAGGCTAACTTTCTAATGTAAGGACACTTTTTTGATTACAGCCCTGAGCACGTAGAAGTTAATTCACTGAGTCTCGTTTCCAGGAGTAAAATATAAGACGTAAGGCATGCCGACTGAGTTTCAAGTACCTGTGGTTCTCATCAAGGAATTCTTGAAGAGCTCTGAGATCAGACACATAAGTAGAACCACAAAGCACACATCAGATGAATGACTTTCTCTTACTGTAAAGAGTTTTGGATTCAAGAGACTTCATAGAACTGCTGGCTGTGTTTTTGAGGTAGACCATCTCTGACCTTGTTCTGTATGGACACACGGTGACGCTGGTTTAAAATCAAAGAGGGGCTGATGATGGATGTGTTTCAGGAACCCTGAAAAGTGCAAGGTACTTTCCTACGCATCTTCAGGCAGTGAGCACCTGCCATTGACTTGTTGCAAGTTTATTTATGGAGAACACATGCTGAGAGTTAGTACTGTTTTGTCAAAACCTTCTGTGAAATCTCATCACTTGGGCCTGGGCGCGGTGACTTCACTGTGAGCTGTGGGACGTGGTCCATGGCCTGGTGTGCAGTCACGACCCAGCCACGCACCTGAGCCCTGGCAGAACACCTGGAGCTGTGATGCACTGGCAGGTACTCTGCATTTATAATGTGCTTTACAGACGTGGGTACACTTCCCCATGACAAAATAAACTTAACTGCACCAAGATTTCCAACACAAAAATATTTCTAACAGCCTTTTTCTTTCCCTTTCCTTCAATCTTTATCTCCTTGTATCAATTTTATTCAATTCCAGAATATAGATCTATATCTATATGTTTCTTTTTTTTGTTATATATATATTTGTGTATATATATATATATATATATAAATTACTTTTGTTGTTCAGTTCTGTTCAGTTGCTCAGTTGTGTCTGACTCTTTGTGACCCCATGACCTGCATCACAACAGGCCTCCCTGTCCATCACCAACTCCCAGAGTCCACCCAAACCCATGTCCATCAAGTCGATGATGCCATCCAACCATCTCATCCTCTGTTGGTCCCTTGTCCTGCTCTCAGTCTTTCCCAGCATCAAGGTCTTTTCAAATGAGTTAGCTCTTTGCATCAGGTGGCCAAAGTACTGGAGTTCAGCTTCAACATCAGTCCTTCCAATGAACACCCAGGACTGATCTCCTTTAGGATGGACTGGTTGGATCTCCTTGCTGTTCAAGGGACTCTCAAGAGTCTTCTCCAACACCACACTTTAAAAGCATCAGTTCTTTGGCACTCAGCTCTCTTTATAGTCCAACTCTCACATCCATACATGACTACTGGAAAAACCATAGCTTTGACTAGATGGACCTTTGTTGGCAAAGGAATGTCTCTGCTTTTTAATATGCTGTCTAGGTTGGTCATAACTTTCCTTCCAAGGAGTAAGTGTCTTTTAATTTCATGGCTGCAATTACCATCTGCAGTGATTTTGGAGCCCAGAAAAATAAAGTCAGCCACTGCTACCACTGTTTCCCCATCTATTTGCCATCAAGGGATGGAACTGGATGTCATGATCTTAGTTTTCTGAATGTTGAGCTTTAAACCAACTTTTCCACTCTGCTCTTTCACTTTCATCAAGAGGCTCTTTAGTTCTTCTTCCCTTTCTGCCATAAGGGTGGTGTCATATGCATAGCTGAGGTTATTGATATTTCTTCCAGCATTCTTGATTCCAGCTTGTGCTTCCTCCAGCCCAGCATTTTTCATGATGTACTCCGCATGTAAGTTAAGTGAGCAGGGTGACAATATATGGCCTCGATGTACTTCTTTTCCTATTTGGAACCAGTCTTGTCCGACTCTTTGCGACCCCATGGACTGCAGCCTATTAGGCTCCTCTGTCCTTGGGATTTTCCAGGCAAGAGTGCTGGAGTGGTTTGCCATTTCCTTTTCCAGGGAATCTTCCCAACCCAGGAATCAAACCCAGGTATCCCGCATTGTAGGCTGACGCTTTACCATCTGAGCCACCAGGGAAGCCCATAAGAAATAGATGTTTTTCTGGAACTCTCTTGCTTTTTTGATGATCCAGCGGATGTTGGCTGGTTGGATGATCTCTGGTTCCTCTGCCTTTTCTAAAACCAGCTTGAACATCAGGAAGTTCTTGGTTCACATATTGCTGAAGTCTGGCTTGGAGAATTTTGAGCATTACTTTACTGCCATGTGAGATGAGTGAAACTGTGCAGTAGACATTGTGCCAATGTCTTTGGCATTGCCCACTTTTGTTGTTAGAGGTTTGTAATTTTTATATAGACATCCCCCAAAGATTGTCCCCCTCCAGCGCCTCACCAGGGACTGGAGGGGCTTCCTTTCCGGGTCCCTGATACATCCCCAGTCTCATTTTTTGCCCCCCTCCCCACCTTACACTCAGTGTTTCCAGAACATGGTTTGCCATTTGCCTTATTTGGTGTTCTCTCTGTTTAGAGAAATCCTTGCTCTTGAATAAGTTTCATTTGTCCTGTAAGTTGTCCTTGAGTTAAGTCTCACCTGTTCTGTAGGGATCAATTCTGCGAGTTCCTCCAGGAAGACCTCACCTGAGCCTCCAGACTTGGGAACCTGTGGTTCCTGCCCCTCCCAACCGTGTTCCCTCCCCAAGCTGTTCAGCTGCTCACGCCTCTGAGCGCATCACCTGCTGGCCTGCGTGTGCGCCTGGCAGGGCGCCCTTGACACAGGGGTGTATTCTGTGTGCTGCTTCCTCAGGGTCCAGCACGGGGTGGGAGACTGGACGTGTTCTCAGGATGAGAGCCTCCGTGTCCCAGGTCTGAGCCCTCCTCACGATGCAGTGAGCTTTGGGGACGATGGAGGAACCAATCAGGGTGCAGGCTCCTGGGTCACACGAGGGTGCTGGGTGCTCGGGGAGTCCACAGCTGGCTTTGTCTCTGGTGGATTTGGTCTGAGGCCTCTTTTCCAAGAGACAGACTGTTGTTACATCGCTGGGGATGTGCCTGCAGAAGACTTCAGGACTGTAGTGGGTCACTGAGCTCTTGTAATTAGCTGCTCGTGATCACCACCCCCATGCCTGCACACACACATGTGCACACACACACACACACACACACACACACACACACACACACAGAGGCTGTGGAGAAGTGTTCTGTGGCAGGCGCAGGGGTTGCCATCTCAGCACTAACTGGCCGCTCCTCCTGGCCTTAGCAGAGGGAGAGGATCATCTCAGGGGTTCCATCTGCCCTGGAGGAGGTGAACTTGGGCATCAGGGCAGCCTGCTGGGCAGGGTGGGGCCTGCAGTCTGCCCCTCCCCCATGGTGCACCCCCCTCCATGGGGGCCCGTGTGGACTTGCTGTCATCACTGTGCAGGGTAAGTGTGTGTGTCTTTGTGTGTACACACCTGTGCAGAGCCAGCTTCACGGTATAGTACTACATGGCACACAGCTTTGCAGCCCGCAGAACACTCACATCCCAAGGTTTCTCAGCGATGCTCTCAACACTCCTCTGCCCTGAGCTGGGATAATGGCCATAGCTTTACACGAGGGTACAGTAGAGACTGGGGGAGACTGTGACTTGCCCGAGGTGGTACAGTTTCCGAGCAAGCCAGTGGGATCTGAATTTGTGGCTTCTGGCTCCCCACCTGTCGAAACGGGCTTGTCTGTGGCACCCTGTGAATTTTTCAAGAATGGCCTGCTGCTGCACGTCACAGTCAGAGTCTGCAGAGAGGCAGGCATGCTTCAGGGGCTTTACACTGGCTGGCAAACCGTGGTGTTCTAGAATGGGTGATGAAACAGTAGCTCTCAAGTAACACTCGAATGTGCCTCAGTATTGAACCAGAGGGGCTCACTTAGAATGGAGTAGAACAATTTGAACAGGTGAGATAGTTCATTCTGTAAGTCCTGGGAGTCAATACCCTTACATATGGTATTGATAGGTCTGTCTGATGCGAAGAGCTGACTCTTCGGAAAAGACCCTGATGTTGGGAAAGATTGAGGGCAGGAGGAGAAGTGGGCGACAGAGGATGTGGTTGGATGGAATCACCAATGAAATGGACATGAGTTTGAGCAGGCTCTGGGAGATAGTGAAGGGCAGGGAAGTCTGGCGTGCTGCAGTCCACGGGGTCACAAAGAGTCAGTCTGAACAACAACAGCAACAAGGTCTGATTTGGATATATTCTCAATTCTATTTCATATAGGATTCTAGTCCAATTATGACATGATCTTCCTGTATCTTTTTCTAGGCAATTAATGACTTTCTGAGAGTGCTCCTCTCATGGATGATTGCCATCTGTCTGCTTGCAGTGGACCATTCTCATGCATTCTGATTTATTTTCAGAGTCATTAGCAGTTCTTGTGTCCTCTGACTAACGTTGCATGAATCTAATGTTTGGTTGGGTAACTTTTCTGCATTGCCGTCTTTGATAGGAAACCAGAGGAAGTTTCCTTTATTTCTGTGCATTCGCAGAGCTGACCCTAAGACAAGCTGCAGTGAAAGGAGATCCGATCTCATGGAGGTAGCAATTCTAAGAGAAAATAAGAAGAACATTCTTTCAAGGCTATCTGTAATCACTACTACGCCTGAAAAAACAGACTGTGTTTTCTGAACAGCATTAAATTCTGACAGCTGCAAAAGTCACACACATTTATTCTTGCCTGACATCAAGATTTAGTGGACAGGTTTACTGCAGCCGTCATGTTGAGATGATAAAGTAAGAAAGGAGAAAAAAAGGAAAACATGCTCCTACTCTTATAGCTTGAAAGGTAGTGGCTTAAGAGATGCATGAATCCCACTTACGTTTTGCACGGTCCATGGAAAAAGCAGCCTCTCGGGTTTACTCGTGTTGTCTTGGTGATGCCATGAGTGGCTCTTTTTTTCTTGGGTCTATATGTCTATCTGCACATACAGGATGGCTGAGACCTGCTAGGATCCTTGCTCCTGGAGCTACAGCTCTCAAGGGATGTGTATTCAAGGTATTTCTTAGTCGGCAGTATTGTCAGTCATCTCTCAGCCGGCTTTGACACCAGAGAACTTAGCTCCAGGGTGGAGGGATTCAAGGCTTTAGCAAAAGGGAGTGGTTGTGGATTTGACATTGTCCGTCTCTTTGAATAGCCAGAGGCTAGTGTCTGCCTGGGGAAGCCCTTTTTGATGGGACACTTCAGGGCTTAAGTTGTTTCCTGGGGGTGGCATGCAAAGTGCCCTGTGGGGTTTTGAAATCTTTTAATTTGGGGCCTGTGATGAGCTAAGAATGTTTGCAATGCAATTACTTGCTTGGTTGTGTCCGACCCTTTGTGACCCCATGGATTGTAATCAGCCAGGCTCCTCTGTCCGTGGAATTCTCCTAGCAAGAATACTGGAGTGGGTTGCCATTCCCTTCTCCAGGGGAACTTCCCAACTCAAGGATCAAACCTGGATCTCCTCTGAGCCACCACAGAAGCCCTAAGAATGGTTACTTGCTCTCAAAAATGTCCTTTTGGAAAATTCTTCCTCCATTGCTGTTCTCACAAGAAGTCCAACAGGCTTTTTTTTTTCTCCCCAGTAATGGTGACTTTTCACTTAATACTGAATTGGACCTGCCATTATTATTTTGGGATTAAGAAACATTGATGAGCTAGCTGCCTACTGTAAAAAAAAAAAAGTGATATTATTTTCTGCAAGCACAACCAAAAGGAATGAAAGAATATTAAACCCACTGGATTTTTGACACACCTCATTCCTCACAGTCCACATAACCACTCACTGTAGAATTCACAGCTGCTGTTCATATTGACAGGAATTAGTGAAACTTGAATTATTCCTGAATCTCAGTCTTTCAACCTGCATCAAAATAGTTAAGTCTAAATCGCCCTTGGTCATGTGACCCAAGAATGGGGAAGCTTTTTATCTCATCACTTTCTATTTTAAAAGTTGCTCATAAAAATGCAAAAAAAAAAAAAAAAAAA
>SJYW01042787.1:2166140-2184983 GCA_006410735.1 Raphicerus campestris
CACACACACACACACACACACACACACACACACACACACACAGAGGCTGTGGAGAAGTGTTCTGTGGCAGGCGCAGGGGTTGCCATCTCAGCACTAACTGGCCGCTCCTCCTGGCCTTAGCAGAGGGAGAGGATCATCTCAGGGGTTCCATCTGCCCTGGAGGAGGTGAACTTGGGCATCAGGGCAGCCTGCTGGGCAGGGTGGGGCCTGCAGTCTGCCCCTCCCCCATGGTGCACCCCCCTCCATGGGGGCCCGTGTGGACTTGCTGTCATCACTGTGCAGGGTAAGTGTGTGTGTCTTTGTGTGTACACACCTGTGCAGAGCCAGCTTCACGGTATAGTACTACATGGCACACAGCTTTGCAGCCCGCAGAACACTCACATCCCAAGGTTTCTCAGCGATGCTCTCAACACTCCTCTGCCCTGAGCTGGGATAATGGCCATAGCTTTACACGAGGGTACAGTAGAGACCGGGGGAGACTGTGACTTGCCCGAGGTGGTACAGTTTCCGAGCAAGCCAGTGGGATCTGAATTTGTGGCTTCTGGCTCCCCACCTGTCGAAACGGGCTTGTCTGTGGCACCCTGTGAATTTTTCAAGAATGGCCTGCTGCTGCACGTCACAGTCAGAGTCTGCAGAGAGGCAGGCATGCTTCAGGGGCTTTACACTGGCTGGCAAACCGTGGTGTTCTAGAATGGGTGATGAAACAGTAGCTCTCAAGTAACACTCGAATGTGCCTCAGTATTGAACCAGAGGGGCTCACTTAGAATGGAGTAGAACAATTTGAACAGGTGAGATAGTTCATTCTGTTAAGTCCTGGGAGTCAATACCCTTACATATGGTATTGATAGGTCTGTCTGATGCGAAGAGCTGACTCTTCGGAAAAGACCCTGATGTTGGGAAAGATTGAGGGCAGGAGGAGAAGTGGGCGACAGAGGATGTGGTTGGATGGAATCACCAATGAAATGGACATGAGTTTGAGCAGGCTCTGGGAGATAGTGAAGGGCAGGGAAGTCTGGCGTGCTGCAGTCCACGGGGTCACAAAGAGTCAGTCTGAACAACAACAGCAACAAGGTCTGATTTGGATATATTCTCAATTCTATTTCATATAGGATTCTAGTCCAATTATGACATGATCTTCCTGTATCTTTTTCTAGGCAATTAATGACTTTCTGAGAGTGCTCCTCTCATGGATGATTGCCATCTGTCTGCTTGCAGTGGACCATTCTCATGCATTCTGATTTATTTTCAGAGTCATTAGCAGTTCTTGTGTCCTCTGACTAACGTTGCATGAATCTAATGTTTGGTTGGGTAACTTTTCTGCATTGCCGTCTTTGATAGGAAACCAGAGGAAGTTTCCTTTATTTCTGTGCATTCGCAGAGCTGACCCTAAGACAAGCTGCAGTGAAAGGAGATCCGATCTCATGGAGGTAGCAATTCTAAGAGAAAATAAGAAGAACATTCTTTCAAGGCTATCTGTAATCACTACTACGCCTGAAAAAACAGACTGTGTTTTCTGAACAGCATTAAATTCTGACAGCTGCAAAAGTCACACACATTTATTCTTGCCTGACATCAAGATTTAGTGGACAGGTTTACTGCAGCCGTCATGTTGAGATGATAAAGTAAGAAAGGAGAAAAAAAGGAAAACATGCTCCTACTCTTATAGCTTGAAAGGTAGTGGCTTAAGAGATGCGTGAATCCCACTTACGTTTTGCACGGTCCATGGAAAAAGCAGCCTCTCGGGTTTACTCGTGTTGTCTTGGTGATGCCATGAGTGGCTCTTTTTTTCTTGGGTCTATATGTCTATCTGCACATACAGGATGGCTGAGACCTGCTAGGATCCTTGCTCCTGGAGCTACAGCTCTCAAGGGATGTGTATTCAAGGTATTTCTTAGTCGGCAGTATTGTCAGTCATCTCTCAGCCGGCTTTGACACCAGAGAACTTAGCTCCAGGGTGGAGGGATTCAAGGCTTTAGCAAAAGGGAGTGGTTGTGGATTTGACATTGTCCGTCTCTTTGAATAGCCAGAGGCTAGTGTCTGCCTGGGGAAGCCCTTTTTGATGGGACACTTCAGGGCTTAAGTTGTTTCCTGGGGGTGGCATGCAAAGTGCCCTGTGGGGTTTTGAAATCTTTTAATTTGGGGCCTGTGATGAGCTAAGAATGTTTGCAATGCAATTACTTGCTTGGTTGTGTCCGACCCTTTGTGACCCCATGGATTGTAATCAGCCAGGCTCCTCTGTCCGTGAAATTCTCCTAGCAAGAATACTGGAGTGGGTTGCCATTCCCTTCTCCAGGGGAACTTCCCAACTCAAGGATCAAACCTGGATCTCCTCTGAGCCACCACAGAAGCCCTAAGAATGGTTACTTGCTCTCAAAAATGTCCTTTTGGAAAATTCTTCCTCCATTGCTGTTCTCACAAGAAGTCCAACAGGCTTTTTTTTTTCTCCCCAGTAATGGTGACTTTTCACTTAATACTGAATTGGACCTGCCATTATTATTTTGGGATTAAGAAACATTGATGAGCTAGCTGCCTACTGTAAAAAAAAAAAAGTGATATTATTTTCTGCAAGCACAACCAAAAGGAATGAAAGAATATTAAACCCACTGGATTTTTGACACACCTCATTCCTCACAGTCCACATAACCACTCACTGTAGAATTCACAGCTGCTGTTCATATTGACAGGAATTAGTGAAACTTGAATTATTCCTGAATCTCAGTCTTTCAACCTGCATCAAAATAGTTAAGTCTAAATCGCCCTTGGTCATGTGACCCAAGAATGGGGAAGCTTTTTATCTCATCACTTTCTATTTTAAAAGTTGCTCATAAAAATGCAAAAAAAAAAAAAAAAAAAGAGAGAGAGAGAGAGAGAGAGATGCTTCTGTCAGGGCTTTCGGCAAAAAAACCTGTGGCAGTTGGGAGAATCAAGTGAAGCCGAATTTAATGTCCCATTAAAGTGTTTGAAATTTTTATTTATGTAAGAAAAATGCCTTTGCTTAAAGATAGTTTGAGGCAATAAACAACAATATGGACAAAACTCTGAATTTAAAGCAGGTTTTAAAGAGACTACTTTCCACAGGCAAGTTTGGCAGCATCTGGAAAGAACCCCCCAGAGTTCAATTTAAAATTTACAAAAGCATGCTGGGTTCCAAGTTCCTGAATTCAGCCAGTGGGGATAGTTGATCTTAAGGGTGGAGATATAAGTATGGAATAACAGCCATCCTGGGGTGGGGCTGAAACTTCTCAGTGGAACACAGGGGAGTCAGTCTTGTCCACCCACAGACTCTGGAAAGGAGATGGAAAACTTGGGGGAGCATGAGGGGCAGCCTGTCACATCGTGGGGTGTGGGGGGGAAAATGGAGAGTCAAGGGAGAAACAGAGACCAGAGAGAAGCAAGAATGGCGAGACTTGGGTTTCTAAAACGTTACACCCGGGGTACGAACTTCCGTGACTATGAGAAAAGTCACAGAGTAGACGGAGAATGATTGAACCAAGGCATGAGAAGAGAAGGAAGGGTCTCCGTTTCAAAGCAGAGGGGAGAAGCTGTCCGGCTCCATCCAGTTTAGAGCATGAGCGAGGAGCTATCCAGCAAGACCACGTGTGCTCACACACTCAACAAGCCAATGGTATAAATCCAAGACACAGACTTTTGGCACTTCAGATTTGCAAAAACAAGACATTTGTGCGGAGAAGGGGCCAGCCCTCCCAGAACAGCCCAATGGTGATCCCACCTATTCGGAAACAAAACAAAGCAAGGCATATTTTAGTAAATTATCCCAAACCATGACTTGCAGAATTGAAGGTGACAATTTGTCTCTTATTCTGTTGAGTTTGCAAGAAATTGTATGGGTCTTTAGGAATTTTTTTGGTACTCATTCACTCAGTCACGTCTGACTCTTTGCAACCCCATGAACTGTAGCCCACCAGGCCCCTCTGTCCATGAGATTTTCTAGGCAAGAATACTGGAGTGGGTGGCCATTTCCTCTTCCAGTTTCGTTTGGTAGTAGGTTTCAAAGGTGTGTGAGAAATGATGTCAATGAACAGCTCAGAGACAAAACAAGAGTGGTAGAATATTTATAACCACCACCTCTATTATGGTTGAAATTTCTGAGAGGTGACTCACAAACTCCAATCGCTAAATTCAGAAGTCACTTGTTAGTCCATATTCTACCCAGCATCTTAGAGGTGTTGGGTATTTAAATACAGATGTCCTTCAGTATTTAGCCTCTGACTCTCTTCTCACTCTCCCTTGGTGCCTGAGTCCCTTTGAAGACATCATTTTTTCCAACTTTATGTCTCTACACCAGATATCTATACTTCTAGTTCTGCTCTTCATGCTTAGATTTGACCAAGTCTTCAGTCACTCATTAGCACGGACTTGTTGCAAACCTAACCATCCGGAGAAAGTGCTCAGAGAGGTGCTGTATTTGGAATGTAAGGAGCTGGCTTAGCAAAGAGGTGTGGGGACAGCTAAGCTGGTAGAAGGACACACACCTGGAAGCCTGGAGGCCAGAGCTGGTGCCCTGCATGGTGTCTGGAGCATGCTGTGTGTGTAGGGGCTCTGCAGGCGGAAAGGGGCCACCATCCAGAGGTCAGCGATCCTGCGAACCTGTAAGGGACTATGGTTTTGTCATGATTGTAGGGAACTGTCGCAGAATTTTAATGACTGTTATGATGTGTGTAGGTTTGTCTTTTAGAAGAATTACTTTGGTGACAGAGAGGAGAATGAACTGAAATGGGTTCACTGGGACCAGTTAGAAGGCACCTCAGGATCCAGGTATGTGATGTTGAAAAGCCCAAGCTGAGATGCTGGCAGAATAGGTTAAAGGTAGCAATTTAGAGTGGTGTTTAGGAAAGTGAATTGGAAGGGGTTTATCGTCAAGTGGATGGCAAGTGAGATGGAAAGGTGTAGTGTGACCATCAGAATTCAGATTCGGGAAATTGAGAAGATGGTTACACTTCTCATCAAGAAAAGGAAAATATGGAAGTGGATACTGAGGAAGAGATGATAAGTACAGCTCCTCAGTGACACTCACTCTCTCTCAGTCTCTCTCTAGTGTGATGTCTCAGAAGGTATCTCATAAGAAATAGGATAAAGATAGTATAAGGAAGATCCCTGATGGAACATAATTCTTACCTGTGAAACAAAAAAAGNAGACTACTTTCCACAGGCAAATTTGGCAGCATCTGGAAAGAACCCCCCAGAGTTCAATTTAAAATTTACAAAAGCATGCTGGGTTCCAAGTTCCTGAATTCAGCCAGTGGGGATAGTTGATCTTAAGGGTGGAGATATAAGTATGGAATAACAGCCATCCTGGGGTGGGGCTGAAACTTCTCAGTGGAACACAGGGGAGTCAGTCTTGTCCACCCACAGACTCTGGAAAGGAGATGGAAAACTTGGGGGAGCATGAGGGGCAGCCTGTCACATCGTGGGGTGTGGGGGGGAAAATGGAGAGTCAAGGGAGAAACAGAGACCAGAGAGAAGCAAGAATGGCGAGACTTGGGTTTCTAAAACGTTACACCCGGGGTACGAACTTCCGTGACTATGAGAAAAGTCACAGAGTAGACGGAGAATGATTGAACCAAGGCATGAGAAGAGAAGGAAGGGTCTCCGTTTCAAAGCAGAGGGGAGAAGCTGTCCGGCTCCATCCAGTTTAGAGCATGAGCGAGGAGCTATCCAGCAAGACCACGTGTGCTCACACACTCAACAAGCCAATGGTATAAATCCAAGACACAGACTTTTGGCACTTCAGATTTGCAAAAACAAGACATTTGTGCGGAGAAGGGGCCAGCCCTCCCAGAACAGCCCAATGGTGATCCCACCTATTCGGAAACAAAACAAAGCAAGGCATATTTTAGTAAATTATCCCAAACCATGACTTGCAGAATTGAAGGTGACAATTTGTCTCTTATTCTGTTGAGTTTGCAAGAAATTGTATGGGTCTTTAGGAATTTTTTTGGTACTCATTCACTCAGTCACGTCTGACTCTTTGCAACCCCATGAACTGTAGCCCACCAGGCCCCTCTGTCCATGAGATTTTCTAGGCAAGAATACTGGAGTGGGTGGCCATTTCCTCTTCCAGTTTCGTTTGGTAGTAGGTTTCAAAGGTGTGTGAGAAATGATGTCAATGAACAGCTCAGAGACAAAACAAGAGTGGTAGAATATTTATAACCACCACCTCTATTATGGTTGAAATTTCTGAGAGGTGACTCACAAACTCCAATCGCTAAATTCAGAAGTCACTTGTTAGTCCATATTCTACCCAGCATCTTAGAGGTGTTGGGTATTTAAATACAGATGTCCTTCAGTATTTAGCCTCTGACTCTCTTCTCACTCTCCCTTGGTGCCTGAGTCCCTTTGAAGACATCATTTTTTCCAACTTTATGTCTCTACACCAGATATCTATACTTCTAGTTCTGCTCTTCATGCTTAGATTTGACCAAGTCTTCAGTCACTCATTAGCACGGACTTGTTGCAAACCTAACCATCCGGAGAAAGTGCTCAGAGAGGTGCTGTATTTGGAATGTAAGGAGCTGGCTTAGCAAAGAGGTGTGGGGACAGCTAAGCTGGTAGAAGGACACACACCTGGAAGCCTGGAGGCCAGAGCTGGTGCCCTGCATGGTGTCTGGAGCATGCTGTGTGTGTAGGGGCTCTGCAGGCGGAAAGGGGCCACCATCCAGAGGTCAGCGATCCTGCGAACCTGTAAGGGACTATGGTTTTGTCATGATTGTAGGGAACTGTCGCAGAATTTTAATGACTGTTATGATGTGTGTAGGTTTGTCTTTTAGAAGAATTACTTTGGTGACAGAGAGGAGAATGAACTGAAATGGGTTCATTGGGACCAGTTAGAAGGCACCTCAGGATCCAGGTATGTGATGTTGAAAAGCCCAAGCTGAGATGCTGGCAGAATAGGTTAAAGGTAGCAATTTAGAGTGGTGTTTAGGAAAGTGAATTGGAAGGGGTTTATCGTCAAGTGGATGGCAAGTGAGATGGAAAGGTGTAGTGTGACCATCAGAATTCAGATTCGGGAAATTGAGAAGATGGTTACACTTCTCATCAAGAAAAGGAAAATATGGAAGTGGATACTGAGGAAGAGATGATAAGTACAGCTCCTCAGTGACACTCACTCTCTCTCAGTCTCTCTCTAGTGTGATGTCTCAGAAGGTATCTCATAAGAAATAGGATAAAGATAGTATAAGGAAGATCCCTGATGGAACATAATTCTTACCTGTGAAACAAAAAAAGAATTCTACAAGCATAATCTGTCTCTGTCTCCATCTCTGTCTCTCTCTGTCCCCCATCTTACACACACACACACACACATACACACACACACTTGCTTGAGAGGAAACAATCAGATTTAGTTATAGTTTCAATGACAGGTCCTGGAGACAAGTAGTTGTATGTGTTTTTAATGGCTCTTCCGTAGACCATCTGGATGCCCACATACTTCCTTGCATGCGGAGATGCTCTCTGTGGCTTTGGCATTTTTGTGGGGATGAGTAATTTTGTAGGTCTGCTGTTTACATCAGTGATTTTGCTGTCCCAGGCTCCAAGAACTTTGGGTACAGAATGTCTTATAAAGTTATTGTTTTTAAAAGGTCTGACGTCAGATCAGTCCTTTCTGGAAGGAGAACCTTCAAAATATGGAGTTCAGTTGAAATTATTTTCAGCTGGGTAAAGCCTTGAGATGTTGCTCTATTTCTATTAACATATTGTTTCTTCCCTACAAACCTGTACATATGATGTGCTCACAATGCTGTATTTCAACAAGATTTCCATTGAATTATCAACATAGAATTATTGTCAGTCACTTCTTAGCAAATGATCACCAGACACGTCGCCCTCCTTATGGGTGGCCCTGGGCACAACCTCTTTGTGGGTGCCCCTCCTCTCAGGGGCCTTGGCTCCCACAGTTGGGTGATGCCCAGGGTGGAGCTGGCCAACTCAGGCCAGTCTGGACTCCTTTCTCGCTTTGTGAGCATTACTTTCCTGCTCTTGGACTCTGATGTGTGCTCTTTGTCCATCTCGTCATTGCATTGTTGACTCACCTTGAGCATGAACATGACCAGAACCACAGAACCTTGTCATATGTGTTGCTTCTGATTCACATCTTCTCCAATGAATTCTTATTCCAGGAGCTGAACTTTACAGTTACCTGTAGACTTGGTGCATGGTTTAGCCTGTGGTTTATAAAATTAGCATAACAAAATATAAGACATAATAATATAAACAGACAGGCTTCCCTGGTGGCTCAGACAGTAAAGAATCTGCCTGCAATGCAGGAGACCTGAGTTCTATCTCTAGGTCAGGAAGATCCCCTGGAGAAGGGAATGGCCTCCTACTCCAGTATTCTTGCCTGGAGGATCCCATGGACAGAGAAGCCTGGTGAGCTACAGTCCATATGGTCGCAAAGACTTGGACATGACTGAGCGACTAATACAGACATACACATGCATAATGTATTATATTAAATTACACCTAATATTTACATATGACATATTCAACACATGCATTATATTAAATATAAATAATAAAAGTAAATATAGAATCAGCAGAAATAAAGTAGCATACTTCAGCACCCACATATGTGTGTATATATGTGTGTATGTATGTGTGTGTCTGTATGTATATGTGCACATGTGTGCATATGTGTGTGTATGTGCATGCATGTTTGTGTGTGCACGTATGTGTGTATGCACGCATGTGTGTGTACGCACATGTGTGCATGCATGCATGTATGTGTGCATGCACGTATGTGTGTGCATGTGTGTATGCACATATGTGTGCGTGTTTGTGTGTGCATGTGTGTGTGCGTGTGTGTGTGTGTGTGTGTGTGTGTGTATGTGTATGTGGCAGACAGCAGGTTCTGGTGAGCAGGGCACGGGGACATTTTGCTCTGGGTGATGGAGGACAGGAAGGCAGGAGTTTTGCCGGGAGGGCGATGCTGCTTAGGGCCCGCCCTGGGGTCCTGGTCACCCACATGTGCTGTGTGAACACAGGGTGCCCAGAGAAGGAGGGGGAACTCAGCAGGGGGCATGGAGGCCGGGGCATGGCAGAGAGTGAGTGTGGAGCCGAGGAACCCAGAGCTAAGGCAGAGGCTTAGCGGAAGGAAGCCCAGGTCAAGTTCACCTCAGCCACCTGGTGTCCTGGGCCACCCCAGGCCCTGACTCTCAGTCCCCTCACTGGCCAAAGGGACAGTGTCCACTGTGAAGCGTGGCTGCGAGGGTGACAGACACACTGGGCACATAGCCCGGCCCCCAGTGGGGCACCCTGTCACGTGGTGGCTGAGAACTGGTGGCCTGGAGTTACGCGGCATGGTGTGAGACCCCTTGGCAGCCACAACCACAGGAGGCCACCTCCCTGTCCCGTGTTTGCCCATCTGTAGACTGGGGTGACCACGTGCTTCCTTTGCAATGGAGCAGCGCCTGCAGCGGGCCCTGCCAAACGCCAAGTCGGCACAGGAAAAACGTTAGTCATTGTTAGGAAAGGGTAGTAATTAGTACTATTTTCCTATTTCCAATGTTGCTTTTGACCATTCTCAGGGTTAAAGGATTTCTTAATGAATAAAAAGTTCTAGAGATGTCTGTTTTGACTTTTAAGTTACACCAGTACTTCAAGCTAAAAAGGAAACTTAGCAAAAAAAATCAATCAAATCCTAGAATCTTTCTGGGAGAAGATCCTGCAAACAAATCCAGGTGTATTGTGAGTCTGGAAAGCGAGCTACATTGAAAGCACCATGCTGCTCTCAATAGTATTGATTTTTCTGAAGAGGAAGTGCTTGGCAGGGGCCCCAAGGCTTCCTTCTGAGCCAGTCCAGACCCACTCCCAACCCACCGGATGGAGCAGAGGCCCAGTTTGTCTCCCAGTTTGTCGCCTCACACCACACCGGGCAGCGCCTGCTGTAAAGCAGAATGACATACACTCTCTCGAGCTTCGGGGTTCTCTCCCAGGGCCATTTTGGGGAGGCATTCCACATTCCGTGTGATCCTGCTGTTCTGGTCTCAGAGGCTGCCGACAGTTGCAGCTTCAGTGTTTTTACTTTCCTCTTGCCTCAGTCGTTTTGCTTTGAAGCTCAGCCAGGGGAACAGACCTCACTTTCGTGCCTCCGGATCTTTGCCAGGCCACCAAAGGCTCTCAAGTGACCCCATGTTGGAAACCCGCTGGCAGCTGAAAAGGTGACCTGAGAGGTTAAGATCAGTTGTTGGATAAAACAGGAGAGAGGTCAGGCTCAGGACCTCAGGCTTGATCACACTCATTTTCAGCTTCTTAGGTTATCTCTGCTGTACATCGAGTGCTAAACTATGTGGGGGAGGGGGCAATAATAAGTCAGATCTTCTTCCTTCCCTTGGATGGTGCCTCTACATCCTGGTTGAGCAGACAGATGGAGCAAGGTCAGGATGCTGTGGGACCCTGTTTGAGGTCTTGTTCCAGGCTGTCTGGGCAGTGGGTACCCAGAGAGGCTTAGGGGCTAAGCTGAGTTCTGCATGAGAGCAGCAGGGTGAAGAATTCCAAAGAGGAAAGAGTGTGTCCAGAGACCTGGAGAAGGTGCTGTGTTTGGAGACACTGTACAGAGTTCAGTGTGTTTGGAGCACGGACCTCAAGCTGCAGACATTGGTGAAATACAGGCTNAAATCCAGGTGTATTGTGAGTCTGGAAAGCGAGCTACATTGAAAGCACCATGCTGCTCTCAATAGTATTGATTTTTCTGAAGAGGAAGTGCTTGGCAGGGGCCCCAAGGCTTCCTTCTGAGCCAGTCCAGACCCACTCCCAACCCACCGGATGGAGCAGAGGCCCAGTTTGTCTCCCAGTTTGTCGCCTCACACCACACCGGGCAGCGCCTGCTGTAAAGCAGAATGACATACACTCTCTCGAGCTTCGGGGTTCTCTCCCAGGGCCATTTTGGGGAGGCATTCCACATTCCGTGTGATCCTGCTGTTCTGGTCTCAGAGGCTGCCGACAGTTGCAGCTTCAGTGTTTTTACTTTCCTCTTGCCTCAGTCGTTTTGCTTTGAAGCTCAGCCAGGGGAACAGACCTCACTTTCGTGCCTCCGGATCTTTGCCAGGCCACCAAAGGCTCTCAAGTGACCCCATGTTGGAAACCCGCTGGCAGCTGAAAAGGTGACCTGAGAGGTTAAGATCAGTTGTTGGATAAAACAGGAGAGAGGTCAGGCTCAGGACCTCAGGCTTGATCACACTCATTTTCAGCTTCTTAGGTTATCTCTGCTGTACATCGAGTGCTAAACTATGTGGGGGAGGGGGCAATAAGAAGTCAGATCTTCTTCCTTCCCTTGGATGGTGCCTCTACATCCTGGTTGAGCAGACAGATGGAGCAAGGTCAGGATGCTGTGGGACCCTGTTTGAGGTCTTGTTCCAGGCTGTCTGGGCAGTGGGTACCCAGAGAGGCTTAGGGGCTAAGCTGAGTTCTGCATGAGAGCAGCAGGGTGAAGAATTCCAAAGAGGAAAGAGTGTGTCCAGAGACCTGGAGAAGGTGCTGTGTTTGGAGACACTGTACAGAGTTCAGTGTGTTTGGAGCACGGACCTCAAGCTGCAGACATTGGTGAAATACAGGCTCCTGGACAAAGAGGAAGGGTTTTGTCATTACGTCTTTAAAAGTTAGATGGGAGTGTTTGGTCCTGTGGGTGGTGGGGAAACATTGAAGAATTTTTAATCAGGGATAAAGTGAGCAGACATTTGCAAGGCTCTCCTCCAGAATTCACTTAAGAGGCCAAATTACAGATCCAAAGATTGCTTGATGAGCAGAAAATTGGAGCAAAGGAGCTGAATGATCTGAAGAAATGCTCCCAGCCAAGTCGGTTCACTGGCGGATGGGCACCCACACTGTCTGGGGATTGTCTGCACAATCAATGCACAGTCCGTGCATGGTCCGGGGATAGTGGGTCTGAAGAGCTGACCCAGTCATGCACAGTCCTTCCCGCTCATCAAGAACAGTCTCCACCTCCCAGGCCCGTGCGTCACTGCATTCCTGCTCCCAAGCTTCGTGCTTATTTCACATCGCTTTCTTGTTAGATAGACTTTTTCCCAATGACCCCTTCGTCTCCGATCGTTAGTGACACACTCAGATTTTGTTTCCTTGGGCAGGTTGTGGTGGGAACAATGGCCACAGAGAGTGAGCTCCTGCCCTCTCACTTGGGGATGGACCCTGTTTTGTCCCAGTGCACGGGTGACCACCCTGTGGATTAGCAATAAGGACAACCAGGAAAAAAACCAAACATCTGACTGGATGTGAAGCAGCCTGGGGACTGAAAAACTTGAAATGAGAAGTTGGAGCATGCAAATGTTATTTCTTCTCTCCCATTTACTGTTTGACTTTGGGTGAATGATGACATTTATCTGAGCTTTACTTTTCTCATACGAAATGTAATTAATGAGGCTGTCCTGATGTGGTTGCTGAGAAGACGAGATTAGTTAACGATTTGGAAAATGCTTTGTAAACTCTTGCTTTAGGAAAAGAGGAAAATCAAAGCATGTGCTTTGTTATTACAAAAAACATTTGCCTGTGCTTTTAAAAAGTAATCCTCAAAATAATCATCTTAATCCATAAGGAAGTTGAGACTCCAGGAGATGAATGGCCTTGGTCATGATCCAGGAGCCCCGAAGGTGGAAGCACAGTTATCTGTTCTCCTAGTTTCTAGACCAATACTCTCACCAACACACCATTCAGGTTCTGCTTAGTGCAGGCCAAACACACATTTCACTGGCTTCTGCCTCTCAACCAGAACTCTATGTACTTTTCTCCCTTGGAATTGGAAATGCAGACACTTAATTATCACTTTTGATTGCTTGAAATTATAGGACTACTGGCACGTGTTTCTGAGAAAAATCATATTCTAAACCCTGAAATAATCATCTCCATTTTTTTTCTGTGTTCAAGATGAACACAGAGACTCTGACACCATTTGTTATAAACTCACAGTATTTCCTGGGATAACTTGTAGGTTTTGAAAGTAACTCTTAACGATGTAGAGGGTGGATTGTTACAGCATACTTCTCCATGCAATGAGCTAGGTTTTACCTGCTGCCACTCCTGGATCATTAGGAAGATTTTGGGGTCCTTGCCTATGGCCGCTGGTAACAGTGGGATGTAACCTCGTGCTGGTGGCTGCCTTTGGGGGAGAGACTGGGCTTCCCTGGTGGTTCGATAGTAAAGAATCCACCTGCCAGTGCAGAAGACACTGGCTCCATTCCTAGGTCTAAGACTATCCCCTAGAGGAGGAAATGGCAACCCACTCCAGTATTCTTGCCTGGGAAATCCCATGGAGAGAGGAGCCTGGCGGGCTACAGTCCATGGAGTCACAAGGAGTTGGAGAAGGCTGAGCAACTGAACGGATCTTAGAGGGAACAATGGTGCAAGTAACACAAGAAAAGCCCCTCACGTGTGAGCATTTGTGCCGAACATGCTGGTCTGGCTGGAGCAGAGGGTGTTGGACAGAAGCCACAAGAGATGGGCCTCTCTTCCTGACCCTGCGCTCTCCCTGTCCTCCCGGTTTCTGTGGTGGTGTGACTTCCTGGTCCACCTGGTGCAGGCAGGCAGCCCTTCATTACTTCACCGGTAGCAGAGCAGACGCATGCTCATTTGAGCAGCTGCTTTGCCTACCAGGCTGTGGGCTTCCTGAGGGAAGCTTCTGTGTCATTCTCCTTCGTGTCTCTATTGCCAAACACCTGCCTGGCTCAGAACTCACTAAATGTTTGAATAAACAAATGCAGGATCACCTCAAGGTTCAGAACCCCCTGGGGATGTTCTGAAATTATTCAGACAACTTTGATGTTTGGATAGAAAATACGACTTATCTTCCCTTTTTCTGATTCCCTTTGGAGTCATACAGGAATTGAGGTGAAAGATATCTATATTCTGTTTGTCTTTCTTTTTTTAATTCCAGAAAAATCAGAGAGACCTGTGAATGAGGATGGCAAAGACTAAGTAGTAAAACTCTGATGAGTTGTTGGGTGTTCTGAACTCAGAGTAGACTGGTGGACCAGGAGTTGGTGATGTGATGGAAGTGGGGAGTGTGGGTGGGTATGGGTGGGGAGGCCAGGGAAGCTGGATACTGACAAAGCCAGAGAGGACCAGCGAGGATAGCATTTCAGCCATTGTTGTCCAACCATTGTTGTTCAGTAGCTCTAAGTTGTCTCCAACTTTAGCTTGCCAGGCTTCCCTGTCCTTCACTGTCTCCTGGAATCTGCTCAAACTCATGCCTACTGAGTCAGTGACGCCATCCAACCATCTCATCTTCTGTTGCCTCCTTTTCCTCCTGCCCTCAATCTTTCCCAGCATCAGGGTCTTCTCCAGCAAGTCAGCTCTTCGCATCAGGCGGCCAGAGTACTGGAGTTTCAGCTTCAGCGCCAGTGCTTCCAGTGATATTCAGGGTTGATTTCCTTTAGGATGGAATAGTTTTATCTCATTTTGGGTTAGGTTATAGCCTCCAGCTCTTTATGCTGCTCCCTGTAGGAGGGTTGCATGTTCCACCTGTGACCATGTGTCTGTCACTGTCATCCTGTAGGTAGAATAGACCTCCTGTCTCTTCCTCAGGTTTGACCTTGGGACATCTTTGGCTGATGACCTATGAATCAATTAACATATGCTGGGTAAGGGCAGAAATTTTAAAGGCAATTGCTCTTGGCAGGAGGACAGGCATGGCTGCTTTGCAGGTTGCTTCCTGGGTTGAGGGGCCACGTGCCGCAGAGCTGCGCCTTGGAGCAGAGCTGGTGGACCCGCAGGGTGCTCGTAACACAAACAGTGACTCAATCTCGGAGCAGAAATAGACCATTATGTCATAAACATCTGAGATGTCGGGGCAGAGCTTGTACAGTTTAGAGTTGAGTAATTTCTAAAGACCCACTTAAAAATTGATCTGCAATCAAAGTAAAACACAAACACACATCGTCTTAACAGAATGTTTTATATTTTTCAGTTTTTAAAGAAGTGCTTTCCTGTTGCTGTCCTTCTGAATCTGGTGTTATGTTGTTAGGACAGGCAGTGTGCTCTCCATGCTGTGGATCTGGAGGCAAGTATGATCTCCAGGGGCTCCCAGATGGCAGGTGGCATGGCTTCCACTGTGCCTGGGGGATGATAAACTGCACCCCAGTGATGCGCAGGATTCCCCTGTTTCAGGGATTCTACTCTGGCCAAGGCTACAGTCGGCGTCACGTGTGGATTCTTGAGCTTCAAGAAGGGAAACAGTGCAGAGGCCCATTAAGAAAGCATCTCCATCTTGTTTACTAAAGAGAGAGGACATTCTTTTCTATAATTCTAGAGTGCTCATACATCAGCTTAGGGATTGTATGAGTGCACATTGTTGATTGCAGCTGGGGATGATATTAAAAATATTTACCAGCTGGAAGCACATGGATACTGACCAAGAAGAAGGGGTTCTGTGCCCTGGCGCATCTCTGAGGGAAAGTCTGTCCGTGTCAGTTTTTGGATAGTAGTGAGGAATGGTGCTGGTGGGAGTGGATGTGCATTACGGTGATTCAGGGTATTTAATTAGCCTTTGGAAGAACTAGTTGAGGCCCTCTCAGTTGGCACCGTGGTAAAAGACTTCACCTGCCAATGCTGGAGATACAAGAGACTTGGGTTCGATTTCTGGGTAGGGAAGATACCCTGGAGGAGGAAATGGCAACCCACTCCAGTATTATTGCCTAGAAAATTCCATGGACAGAGGAGCCTGGCAGGCTACAATCCTTGGAGTCAGAGTCAGACACAGCTGAGCACACATGAATATTGCTGGAATTAGTTGAATGTTTTAACAGCTGGTACAACTGAACCTGTGTCTAATAATTAAGTACCAACCATTACTGCAAGAATAAAAGCGAGTTATCCGAAGGCTGGCTGGCAGCTCCCATATTTAAAGCAAAGCTTGGAGAGTTGGACCCAGAAAGGATTCAGTGAAGCGTTGCATAGACAAGCTCCTGCCATGGGCTCTCAGGCCCCTCTGGTGTGGTCCCGCTGGGCTTGGCTGCCCCATCACTGGCCCCTCATCTCAATGCAGCTGGAGCTCATCACCTCCAATGACCCCTGGCCCAGAGGCTGAGCCCAGCAGTGTGGTCCCCTGCCCACTTTTAAACCATGAGGTGGCAGGGATGGCAAGCATCTTTCTTTCTTCACTCCCCACCAATCCTGGCATTACTGCCAGAGAAGAGAGATGTGTGGGTACTAGGCAGCCATCATGACAAAGGTTTCCTTCAGGAAACTGGACCTCATGGTGTACCAAGCATATCACCGTGGTCTTCAGCTGTCTCTTCCACTAGACTGTGCACTTTAGAACAGGTAGTGCTCTTCACCTTGACTACCCAAATCCTGTTGTGTATGTCCATCATATCCCGCATTTTTCCTTCACCAATTGTAGCTGCACATCCCATATTCAGCTGGGCTGGTGGAAGCACGAGCTGGAATCAAGAATGCTGGGAGAAATATAAATAACCTCAGATATGCAGATGACACCACCCTTATGGCAGAAAGAGAAGAAGAACTAAAGAGCTTCTTGATGAAAGTGAAAGAGGAGAGTGAAAAAGTTGGCTTAAAGCTCAACATTCAGAAAACTAAGATCATGGCATCTGGTCCCATCACTTCATGGCAAATAGATGGGGAAACAGTGGAAACAGTGGCTGACTTTATTTTTCTGGGCTCCAAAATCACTGTGGATGGTGATTGCAGCCATGAAGTTAAAAGACGCTTACTCCTTGGAAGCAAAGTTATGACGAACATAGCATATTAAAAAGCAGAGACATTACTTTGTCAACAAAGGTCCGTTTGATCAAGGCTATGATTTTTCCAGTGGTCATGTATGGATGTAAGAGTTGGACTATAAAGAAAGCCGAGCACTGAAGAATTTATGCTTTTGAACAAACCATGGTGTTGGAGAAGACTCTTGAGAGTTCCTTGGACTGCAAGGAGATTCAACCAGTCCATCCTAAAGGAGATCAGTCCTGGGTGTTCATTGGAAGGACTGATGCTGAAGCTGAAACTCCAGTACTTAGGCCACCTGATGTGAAGAGCTGACTCACTGGAAAAGACCCTGATGCTGGGAAGGATTGGGGGCAGGAGGAGAAGGGGACGATAGAGGATGAGATGGTTGGATGGTATCACCGACTCAGTGGACATGTGTTTGGGTGGACTCTGGGAGTTAGTGATGGACAGGGAGGCCTGGCGTGCTGTGGTTCATGGGGTCACAAATAGTGAGACATGACTGAGCGACTGAATGAACCCATATTCATCTTTCATGACAAACACATTCTTGATGAATGAATGAATGTATGAATAGGATACACTGCCCCAATACTGGGTGACATTGGGTGATATAGTCATAGAGGTGGGAAGTCCAAGATCAATGTATCTGCAGGGCTGATTCCATCTGAAAGAGGTGAAGAAAATCTGTCCTGTGTCTCTCTCTCAGTTTCTGGTGGTGGCTTGCAATGTTGGCATTCCTTGGTTGTCAGAAGCATCACTCTTATCTTCAGATGGGATTCTCCCTGTGTCCTAATTTCCCTTTTCCATAAGGACACCAGTCATATCGGATTAGGGCCAATCACAGCCTCATTTTCCCTGGAAAAGGAAGTGACAACCCACTCCAGTATCCTTGCCTGGGAAATCTATGGACAGAGAGGCCTGGTGGGCTGCAGTCCATAGGGTCGCAAATAGTCAGACATCACTGAGCACACACAGCCTCATTTTAACTTGATTACATCTGCAAACACTCTCCGCTATGTGTTGGATTAAGACCCAATATAACTGTTATTGGAGGGTGGGGATAGCACAGTTCAATCTATCACAGGCATCATTCTTCTTATTTTAATTTTTTCTACAATTTTGTGAATTTGTGTGAATTTGTGTGATGTATACAAATGTGGGCATTGGTAATCCCTGACCCGCCCCCCCCAAAAAAAAATACGATAGGGAAAGACAAGAAGATTGGTAAAAAGATCAGTAACACTACCTTCATTCCCACTCATAGAATAAACAAAACGGACCCCTCCTTGATATATAGGTGGGGTCTGACTATGGTGCATGGTCAGCCTGTGATATTGATCCTATTTGAATGACCCCCTGGGCTGTACCTCCCCTACAGGCACAGGTACAAGATCCATCTCTTCTTTATTAGAAATGATTCTGGAAGGAATTCAGATCCTTATGCTATTTTCATGTAGAAAATAGGAAATAAAATCTTCCACTGCTCCTGCTAAGTTCTGTTCTCTCATTAGAGTGGGTCAGACACTGTTCATAGATCAACTGTTCCTCCTGCATAAATGGCAGACACAACCAAATTCAGTGGTACTGGATCAATACCAATTTCATGTTTAGGCCTGGGGGTTATTCACTGGCAAGGCAGGACCAGGCAAGCCGTTCTCTCTGCTGCTAGAATTGCTAGTGTCTGTCCTCCGCAGGTGGTGGGAGGACTGAATGGATCCCCAGACAACATCTTCAGGGCACTGGGCTGATGTGTCTGTCAACAGGGAAAATTCTAAGGTTGCAAGTGTGGAGAGGATTTCTTTCTGCATAGATTTCTACTAGCCATAGATCGTAGAGTTTTCTTTTTACATTGTATGTTTTTAATTAGAAGATAATTACTTTACAATATTGTGATGGTTCTTGCTATACCTCAACATGAATCAGTATTAGGTATACATCTGTCCCCTCCTTGAAAACCTATGGGACATCATAGATTTTTGTTGGCTATCATGATACTTGAAGAGATAGATACCAAAATAACTGAATCAGTCAAACACCTGGGGATGGGTGAGGGTGTGTATCCCACTGAAGCCAAAGTTGGTGGGGCTGCCTATGGGCATCCCCGAGGCAGGAGCTCTGGGTGCAGCCCCCAGTGAA
>SJYW01042787.1:2186910-2200628 GCA_006410735.1 Raphicerus campestris
GAGCACTGAAGAATTTATGCTTTTGAACAAACCATGGTGTTGGAGAAGACTCTTGAGAGTTCCTTGGACTGCAAGGAGATTCAACCAGTCCATCCTAAAGGAGATCAGTCCTGGGTGTTCATTGGAAGGACTGATGCTGAAGCTGAAACTCCAGTACTTAGGCCACCTGATGTGAAGAGCTGACTCACTGGAAAAGACCCTGATGCTGGGAAGGATTGGGGGCAGGAGGAGAAGGGGACGATAGAGGATGAGATGGTTGGATGGTATCACCGACTCAGTGGACATGTGTTTGGGTGGACTCTGGGAGTTAGTGATGGACAGGGAGGCCTGGCGTGCTGTGGTTCATGGGGTCACAAAGAGTGAGACATGACTGAGTGACTGAATGAACCCATATTCATCTTTCATGACAAACACATTCTTGATGAATGAATGAATGTATGAATAGGATACACTGCCCCAATACTGGGTGACATTGGGTGATATAGTCATAGAGGTGGGAAGTCCAAGATCAATGTATCTGCAGGGCTGATTCCATCTGAAAGAGGTGAAGAAAATCTGTCCTGTGTCTCTCTCTCAGTTTCTGGTGGTGGCTTGCAATGTTGGCATTCCTTGGTTGTCAGAAGCATCACTCTTATCTTCAGATGGGATTCTCCCTGTGTCCTAATTTCCCTTTTCCATAAGGACACCAGTCATATCGGATTAGGGCCAACCACAGCCTCATTTTCCCTGGAAAAGGAAGTGACAACCCACTCCAGTATCCTTGCCTGGGAAATCTATGGACAGAGAGGCCTGGTGGGCTGCAGTCCATAGGGTCGCAAATAGTCAGACATCACTGAGCACACACAGCCTCATTTTAACTTGATTACATCTGCAAACACTCTCCGCTATGTGTTGGATTAAGACCCAATATAACTGTTATTGGAGGGTGGGGATAGCACAGTTCAATCTATCACAGGCATCATTCTTCTTATTTTAATTTTTTCTACAATTTTGTGAATTTGTGTGAATTTGTGTGATGTATACAAATGTGGGCATTGGTAATCCCTGACCCGCCCCCCCCAAAAAAAAATACGATAGGGAAAGACAAGAAGATTGGTAAAAGGATCAGTAACACTACCTTCATTCCCACTCATAGAATAAACAAAACGGACCCCTCCTTGATATATAGGTGGGGTCTGACTATGGTGCATGGTCAGCCTGTGATATTGATCCTATTTGAATGACCCCCTGGGCTGTACCTCCCCTACAGGCACAGGTACAAGATCCATCTCTTCTTTATTAGAAATGATTCTGGAAGGAATTCAGATCCTTATGCTATTTTCATGTAGAAAATAGGAAATAAAATCTTCCACTGCTCCTGCTAAGTTCTGTTCTCTCATTAGAGTGGGTCAGACACTGTTCATAGATCAACTGTTCCTCCTGCATAAATGGCAGACACAACCAAATTCAGTGGTACTGAATCAATACCAATTTCATGTTTAGGCCTGGGGGTTATTCACTGGCAAGGCAGGACCAGGCGAGCCGTTCTCTCTGCTGCTAGGATTGCTAGTGTCTGTCCTCCGCAGGTGGTGGGAGGACTGAATGGATCCCCAGACAACATCTTCAGGGCACTGGGCTGATGTGTCTGTCAACAGGGAAAATTCTAAGGTTGCAAGTGTGGAGAGGATTTCTTTCTGCATAGATTTCTACTAGCCATAGATCGTAGAGTTTTCTTTTTACATTGTATGTTTTTAATTAGAAGATAATTACTTTACAATATTGTGATGGTTCTTGCTATACCTCAACATGAATCAGTATTAGGTATACATCTGTCCCCTCCTTGAAAACCTATGGGACATCATAGATTTTTGTTGGCTATCATGATACTTGAAGAGATAGATACCAAAATAACTGAATCAGTCAAACACCTGGGGATGGGTGAGGGTGTGTATCCCACTGAAGCCAAAGTTGGTGGGGCTGCCTATGGGCATCCCCGAGGCAGGAGCTCTGGGTGCAGCCCCCAGTGAACCTGGGTTGAAGGAAGAGGAACGTGCAAAGGTCATGAGACACACTTTTACCAGCTCCCATTGCCACCAGGTGTTTCTGCAAAGCTCTGCTATATAAATGGCTTTGGATTTTCTGACAGAGCTTGGAGATAACAGGTAACTATACCTCAAATGAAATGAACTGCCCTTTTTTTTTTTAAGTGTGTGGATAGAAAGTTGCTTTTCTCTAAAACTGGCATCAGTAAAACTCTCTTCCTGGTCATGGATTAGTTCCCAAGCAGGAGCGGGTGTTTGGGGGGAGGCCGAATTGGGAGGGTTCCATGCAGACCTGGGGTGTGTTGGGAAATGCAGACACCTCGTGACTCTTGGGTGCAAGACAGGGGCCTGGAGCCTGGAATATGGCTCCAGTGTACTGGGCAAAAATCAAATCAAAAAGAGCCTCAGTCAGGTTGAACTTTATGAAAATGTCTTTTTGTGTGTCAACATGATTGGTTACCAGCAATTTTACAAGCTCTATCACCACTGCCCCTGACAACCCCTTTGGCAATCGCAGTTAATGTACAAGTGTATGGATGTGAGAGCCGGACAATAAAGAAGGCTGAAAATGATGCTTTTGAAATGTGGTGTTGGAGAAGACTCTTGAGAGTCCCTTGGACAGCGAGGAGATCAAACCAGTCCATCCCAAAGGAAATCAACCCTGAATATTCATTGGAAGGATTGATGCTGAAGCTGAAGCTCCAATGCTTTGGCCACCTGATGCAAAGAGCTACTCACTGGAAAAGACCCTGATGCTGAGAAAGATTGAGGGCAATAGGAGAAAGGGAGAGCAGAAGATGGTTGGATGACATCACCAAACTAATGGGCATGAGTTTTGGCAAACTCCAGGTTACCGGAGGACAGTAAAGCCTGGCATACTGCAGGCCATGGGGTCACAAAGAGTTGGACATGACTTAGCAAATGAACAACAGCGATAGCAAGTGCTCTAGAGTCCTTGTGTAAATGGGCAAAGGAAGAGAGCAGAGGATTTAGCCTGTGCACTGGGCGAGAGACACCTTTGGTTCCATAGTTGGGGGCAGCCCTTCCAACTTTCTGAGCCTCAGTTTCCTTAGACAGGTTGTTATTGTTTAGTTGCTCAGTTGTGTCCAAGTCTTTTTGACCCCGTGGACTGTAGCCCACCAGACTCCTCTGTCCATGGAATTCTCCAGGCAAGAACACTGGAGTGCGTTGCCATTTCCTACTCCAGAGGATCTTCCTGATGACCCAGGGATTGAACTCAGATCTCCTGCATTGCAGGCAGATTCTTTACCACTGAGCCACCAGGGAAGCTCCTTAGAATGGGTGAGACATTCTACAAATTTCCTCCCAAATTACACATTCTGAGAAAGCGGTGCTGGTAGGACTTTAGGATAAAATGTGTACCAGCGCCTTGCTGTTTTCAGGACAGGGGTTGTTATGGAGACTCCCTTGGGAGCCCATGGCAGACTTTCTGCAGACGTCTTGCTCTGCTGCATCTTTGGGCATCTTCTCTGTTCCCAGCACGCCGGACACTGTGATGAGCACTAAGACATTTGAAATGAGGCCTTTGTGTATGAAATTAAATGTCAGCCTGCTTGCATCACTCCGAATGTCCCTGGGGAACCTGGGACGGCATTTAATTTCTGATTAATATACTCTTGGGGAACTGCTGGAGCCCAGTATGCTTTTTTTTTTTTCCCAAAAGTTGCACAATTTTGTGTTTTTTCTTTTTAACATTTAAAGAAATCTGGGAAGTTCATGCTTGAGAGCTTTTCACACAGCCTCGGTTCTGTCCACTGTGGAAATGTGTGATCAATCAGTATTTCCATGTCTGACCTTGGTCTGGTCCAAATCTGGTGATAGTGCTCAGGAGCTACCATTCAACTTGATGTTCAAGTTGGTGTCTTCTGCTGGAAGCTTTTCCAAGAGCTGGGCTGTCTGTCTTCTAATCAGGATGCAGGATGAAGTCCTTCTAGAACTTGGGGTCTCTGGCTGGCACTCTGTTCAGTATGGGAGATGTCTCTGATCTGGGAGAGTTATCAGTCTTTCAAAACCTAACTTCAGGGGGGAAGATCTAAGGAGAATTGATGGTAAGAAAAATGTGGAAGGGGTTATATTAATCAGTTAGCAGTCACTCAAACGTCAAAAAAATTTCCCTTTGAAAACAACTAATTTGCACAGCCTCTCAGCCCATTATGAATCTCCAAGACTTATCAGCAGAAATTGCACGTCAGAAGTTCTGTCAAGCTTTGAGTTTTCACCTCTATTTAGTTGGGCTCAGTTCACAGAGACAGACTCATTTTCTCTCTCTGTCACCCTGCCCCACCTCCTTGGAGAAGTTATTGCAAAGAGACGTTTCCTGCAGGATCTGCTTCGGGGTGACTTTATTAAGACCACTTTCTCCGAGGTTCCTCCCAAAACATATTTCAAGAACTCTTTTCCAACCAGAAGATCGTCAAAGCCTGCAGCTTGGGCAGCCATAACTAGTTATTCCAGATTAGCCTAAGTTGGGAGCAGGCCCCTTGAAGGAGCAGGGAGACAGGAGGGAGGCAGACAAGAACCACCTGACCTTGAGCCAGTGGAAGAGGGGAGGGTCACTGAATGAAACAGACTGTAAGACATGGTAATTAGCATTCAAGGTTATGCCTGCGGGGTGGCATACCCACTCAGCAAGGTTATGCTGGGTGTAGGGAAGGGGTTTTGAATATATGGACCATTTATTATCATTCAATTTCTATTTTTAAAATTAAATTTGCACAAAGAGCCCCTTAAAATTCTATCTGGGGAAATTTGGCTTTTCCCTGAATGATGGAAGAATCTTAGTAAGATTNGTTTTGAATATACGGACCATTTATTATCATTCAATTTCTATTTTTAAAATTAAATTTGCACAAAGAGCCCCTTAAAATTCTATCTCGGGAAATTTGGCTTTTCCCTGAATGATGGAAGAATTTTAGTAAGACTGTGACTCTATGACTGGTAGAGATGGCCCAATATTGATGTGTTGACTAATTGAAAAACAACAAAGCCAAGTAGGACTGAGTCTTTTGTGCCATATTTATTCTTTGCAAAGAAGGAAAAATGCCTCCAAATCAAAGGCATGTTCAAAAACCTGTCTGGTTGTTTGTCTGTGGTAGTTGCTCAGTCATGTCCGACTCTTTTGTGACCCCATGGACTGCAGCCCTCCAGGCTCCTCTGTCCATGGAATTCTCCAGGCAAGAATACTGGAGTGGGTTACCATTTCCTTCTCCAGGGGATCTTCCCACTCCAGGGATCGAACCTAGGTCTCCTGCATTGCAGGCAGATTCTCTACCATCTGAACCATATACTTTTATAACACAGTGAAATCTGTCAGTTTGGAGCAAGCCAAAATATGGCTTGTACATGGCTGGAATAGATCCTGATGAAGCAGAGCTCCGAACACTTCAAAGGGGCCTGCAGGGGCCTGGAGTGCTGGGTTCTGGGATATGAGGAGTGGACGTTGATTCTACAGCTGGATCTTTGCTCCCTGCCCCTGTTTGTACTATGTATCACAAATACATTGAGAACATCCTTCATATTAGAGTGACTCAAATATATAGGGCATCTCAAGTGGCTGTCAAGTTGAATCTGGTTATCAGAGGAAACATGCATACACGTTTTACTTGCTTGATTTGCTCTGATTAATTCTTTGCGACATTTACCTGTTTGATCTTAAGTGAGCTGCACCGCCGATCATGTCAGCTAGTCAGAGATTTGGGGACAGATCTAAAAGATACTGAGAATTATTTACTATGGAGGATAAACTCTGCAGTGTGTTATGATCTTGACATTGTTTTCTTGACAGCCGAGAAAAATGAGGTCCAGAATTGTAATGTGCTTTTCATGAGGCTCAGTTCAGTTGCTCGGTTGTGTCTGACTCTTTGTGACCCCATGGACTGCAGCATGCCAGGCTTCCCTGTCCATCACCAACTCCCAGAGCTTGCTCAAACTCATGTTCATCGAGTCGGTGACGTCATCCAGCTGTCTCATCTCATCCTCTGTCGTCCGATTCTCCTCCTGCCTTCAGTTTTTCCCAGCCTCATGATCTTGTCCAAGGAGTCAGTTCTTTGCATCAGATGGTCAAATTATTGGAGCTTCAGCTTCAGCATCAGTCCTTCCAATGAATANGAGATGGCCCAATATTGATGTGTTGACTAATTGAAAAACAACAAAGCCAAGTAGGACTGAGTCTTTTGTGCCATATTTATTCTTTGCAAAGAAGGAAAAATGCCTCCAAATCAAAGGCATGTTCAAAAACCTGTCTGGTTGTTTGTCTGTGGTAGTTGCTCAGTCATGTCCGACTCTTTTGTGACCCCATGGACTGCAGCCCTCCAGGCTCCTCTGTCCATGGAATTCTCCAGGCAAGAATACTGGAGTGGGTTACCATTTCCTTCTCCAGGGGATCTTCCCACTCCAGGGATCGAACCTAGGTCTCCTGCATTGCAGGCAGATTCTCTACCATCTGAACCATATACTTTTATAACACAGTGAAATCTGTCAGTTTGGAGCAAGCCAAAATATGGCTTGTACATGGCTGGAATAGATCCTGATGAAGCTGAGCTCCGAACACTTCAAAGGGGCCTGCAGGGGCCTGGAGTGCTGGGTTCTGGGATATGAGGAGTGGACGTTGATTCTACAGCTGGATCTTTGCTCCCTGCCCCTGTTTGTACTATGTATCACAAATACATTGAGAACATCCTTCATATTAGAGTGACTCAAATATATAGGGCATCTCAAGTGGCTGTCAAGTTGAATCTGGTTATCAGAGGAAACATGCATACACGTTTTACTTGCTTGATTTGCTCTGATTAATTCTTTGCGACATTTACCTGTTTGATCTTAAGTGAGCTGCACCGCCGATCATGTCAGCTAGTCAGAGATTTGGGGACAGATCTAAAAGATACTGAGAATTATTTACTATGGAGGATAAACTCTGCAGTGTGTTATGATCTTGACATTGTTTTCTTGACAGCCGAGAAAAATGAGGTCCAGAATTGTAATGTGCTTTTCATGAGGCTCAGTTCAGTTGCTCGGTTGTGTCTGACTCTTTGTGACCCCATGGACTGCAGCATGCCAGGCTTCCCTGTCCATCACCAACTCCCAGAGCTTGCTCAAACTCATGTTCATCGAGTCGGTGACGTCATCCAGCTGTCTCATCTCATCCTCTGTCGTCCGATTCTCCTCCTGCCTTCAGTTTTTCCCAGCCTCATGATCTTGTCCAAGGAGTCAGTTCTTTGCATCAGATGGTCAAATTATTGGAGCTTCAGCTTCAGCATCAGTCCTTCCAATGAATATTCGGGACTGATTTCCTTTAGAATGGACTGGCTTGATCTTCTTGCAGTCCAAGAGACTCTCAAGAGCCTTCTCCAGCATCACAGTTCAAAAACATCAATTCTTCAGCACTCAGCTTTCTTTATGGTTACCTCTCACATCCATACATGACTACTGTAAAAACCATAGCTTTGACTATACGGACCTTTGTGGGCAAAGTAATGTCTCTGCTTTTTAAAATGCTGTCTAGGTTTGTCATAGCTTTTCTTCCAGGGAGCAAGCGTCTTTTAATTTCATGGCTGCAGTCACCATCTGCAGCGATTTTGGAGTCTAAAAAATAAAGTCTGTTTCCATTTTTTCCCCACCTTTTCATTCCCAGTTTGACTTTCTTCTGAAGCTAGGATTGCTGATGCTCTCCAAAGCAGAGACCTGTAAAACTCTCTCTTTATTGTGTTTCCCTTCTGCTTGAATTTTTATGTTCAAGATGTTCTTTGGAAAGAGATCTTTCCTAAAGTAAGCAAGAATTCTAGTAATGTTCCAGGCAGACTTTTTTTGTTTGTTTGTTTCAGCTTACTACTGACTCATGTCCCTTGATAACGAAGTTCTTCTTTACCCATAACTTTAATCGCTTTCATCACTGGTTCTTGTGTTCTTTGGCCCGATTTGTCCCATTTTCTTAGATGATTGGACTCCAAAACTAGAATTCTGAGAGCAGGAGGCTGGTTCTATTATTTACTCTCTTCTAAGTCAGAGCTGAGGGTGGCCCACGGATGTGGTTATCTTATGACAATTCAGGTGGACAAGGTTTTATTAGAAGAGGGTTTTATTAGAGCCTAAGCTGAGATTCGGATGAAAACAGCAGTCACCTGGAGGTGATGTGGAAAGGGGGTGTTCCGTGTATTTTGCCTTTGGTGATGGAAAAGGGATTTGCATGGGTGCCTGTCAGAGAAGCTGGAGAAATGGCTTGTCTGGCCGTCAGTGTGAAGTCTGGTCCTCCAGGAACTGGAGCCTGTCAGCAGGAGGTGAGGGGAGAGTCTCTGTGTTCTGACAGCATCCGCCTGTCGGGGTTTCCGTCAGTTCCTATGATCCCAGTTTCCTTCAGTCTGCATGAGGGAAGGATGAGGCGTGAGGCGCCCGGCACACTTCTTAGAATTCTCCACGGCCTGGCTCTGTCCCCGGGGCTGAGCACTTCCGTTGAGGTGCAGAGAATCCACGTTACGGATTTAGAATAAATGGAATTTTCCTTTTATCCTACTCCCTTCTATTTCTAACCTGTATCTTATGTGTCCATGTTTATCTGATTCAGTTTTAACATGAAATCCTTTGAAGATGAGGGTATTTTGACATTGACAAACTTGTGGGATTTTCAAAGAAAGATGCATACATACCTACAGTGGCTATTTGAACACAGCGATGCAGTGAAGGTCAGAGGAAGAGCAGAAGGAAACTGAAACCCCATTAACAAAAGCAGGAAAAAAAAAGTGCTTTCTGAAAAGATGAAAGCAAGTCCATTGTCGAGGAGTTTCAGTTAGGATTGTTACAGAAAGGAAGCTCAGTGTCTGAGCAGACTGCCACGTGGTAGGATTGTGGTGAATAAACAGATGTTCCAAAAGCGTTCATGTCTGTGTGTAATGTGACCACACTAGACCTCTGACCACACAATAGGAAATTTACAATTTCAGTAATGCTCACCATTTACCAAATAGGCGTTTATTTCCTGCCAAGCACTCTTCTTTTATATTATCTATAATTCATAGAGGCTGGCTTAGCGGGTAAAGAATCTGCCTGCAATGCAGGAGACACAGGAACCACGAGTTCAATCCCTGGGTCGAGAAGATCCCCTGGAGAAGGAAATGGCAACCCACTCCAGTATTCTTGCCTGGAGAATCCCATGGATGGAGGAGCCTGGTGGGCTATGGTCCATGGGGTCACAAAGAGTTGGACATGACTGAGCACACATAATTTCTAGAATAGACAGTATTTCATGTACTTTCACTCAGGCCTTCCAAGAACCTCGTGATTTGTGCCGTCATCCTGATTCACTTAGTCATGTCCGACTCTTCACAATCCCATGGTCTATACAGTCCATGAGATTCTCCAGGCCAGAATACTGGAGTGGGCCTTTCCCTTCTCCAGGGGATCTTCCCAACCCAAGGATCAAACCCAAGTCTCCTGCAGTGCAGGCTTACTCTTTACCAGTTGAGCCACCAGGGAAGCCCTGATTCACTAGAACTCTGGCTGTGCAGTCTGTGCATGGAGAGCTGGGATCTGAGCCCCCATCCACTGAGGAGGTTGCATGTGAGTGGACCCCCAGCTAGCATGGTGGAAGGTCTTCTGCAAAGGCTTAGCCTCAGCACACCAAGTAGGTTCTAAGACAAGCGCATGGAGATGGGGGAACTTGAGCAAAGAGCGTGCTCTGTCTGTGTTCTTAGAAACTTAACAACCTGACCTTTTCCAAACATTTTTCATGCTTGTCACCAGATAAATTGGAAGTTGTGATTCCTATTCAAAACACCCTTGAGAAGTGGCAATTACTATTTTAAAAGAGGTATTTGGGGTCTGAGCTCCTGTGTGGAGAATAAGACATGTGTTAAGCACCAATGTATGTATTTAACAAGCTTATGTTGAAAGCTGTGTTTGTAATCATCAAAGGTTCTCTTCAATCTGAAAACAATACATAATTCCCACCCAATATTTTAAAATTAATTTTTATTTGAATATAGTAGCTTTACACTGTTGTATTAGATTCTACTCTGTGGTGAAGTGAATCAGCTAAACGTACATCCTCTCTTTTTTGGTTTTCCTTCCCATTTAGGTCACCACAGAACATTGAGTAGAATTCCCTGGGCTCTACATTAGGGTCTCATTAGTCATCCATTTTATACACAGTAGGGCATATTTGTCAATATCAATATGAATTGGGAGTCAGTACCAGTTCAATTCCCAGTTCATTCCCCCCTCCACCCAGTATCTCTGATTCAGTTCAGTTCAGTTCAGTCATTCAGTAATGTCTGACTCTTTGCGACCCCATGAACCGCAGCACACCAGGCCTCCCTGTCCCTCACCAACTCCTGGAGTCCACCCAAACCCATGTCCATTGAGTCAGTGCTGTCTAATGTCATCCCCTTCTCCTCCTGCCCTCTATCTTTCCCAGCATCAGGGTCTTTTCAAATGAGTCAGGTCTTTGCATCAGGTAGCCAAAGTATTAGGACTGNAAGAGGACCTTAAAAGTTCAAGGGTACAGGGAGAAAAATGCAGAGAAAGAGGCATGACACGTAGGAGTCTGATAGGGTAGAGCTGACCCACCTATGTTTAAGAGTTCAGAGTCTATATTTTTGTTAACTTTCCCCATACAGTTTTTGTTTGTTTTAAAGAGGTTAAGATTAGAAAGCCTTCTGTGGCATTAAGATTGGCCTTTTTTAAAACAATGAGACAACCTGGGATCTCCCGAGAGATTACTAGGGGCAATTAGCCTTTAGCATGTTAGCCAAAAGAAGTGTCATCATTTGCTTTCCTCCTAAAAGTACAATACTGAGATCTCCCTGACTGAGAAAACAGGCTTTGGACAATGGGAAGAGGAGTGAAATGAAAGACTGGAGAAAAGACAGCTTTGTAAGGTCAGACCTGCCTGCAGGGGGGGCTATAGTGGGGTCCCTCACAGCACTAGTAAGACCACGTCTCCAAGCACAGATACACCCGCACCTGGATTCTCCCAGGACAAGAGCCAGGGCTCCACAGACCGTGGTGAGCTGCCCCCAGCGAAAGGCAGCCGAGTCACCGGAACCGCACGGAAGGCCGGCGTGGCGGCTGTCACAGGCGGGCTGCGGAAGTCGCTCAGTATCCGTGCTCAGTTTCTTTTTCCAAGGATGCATGGGTGTTTTGAGGGGTTGGGAGAATGGATGTAAACCCCTTACTAAACTGTCCTGGTCTTATAGAGGAAGCACACAAAAAACAAGAGCTGTGGCTTCACTGTTCTTAATAATAAAGCATCCAGGGCTCAGTAAATAGGAGTTAATTAACAAACTCTTATCCCTCGCCTCGCCTTCCTTCTTTTCCTTCTTTCTTCTGAGTCCTAAAATCTGGGAATTCCAAATTTTTTACTCCCACTCACTCACTCCAATTATAAGTGACTGTTGTATATTCTACTAAACTGTAATTTCCGGTTTTTGTGGGCTCAGTTTGGGAGAAAACACAGGGATGTATTTAAAGTGTAAATAATGTACAAAATCCAAGCTTTAGCTGAGAACCCATTTCTCAGGTAAGGACTACATTTAGGATGCTCATATATTCCTCTGTGATGCTCTGCCTCACCACTGAGTCTCCGATTCCTTGAGGGTGGGGACACAGACTCAGTATTTGTGCAGCCCTATGTCCTGGTGCCAACAAAGTGGCATTAGAGGACCCCGAGCTCTCTGAGTGTCCTGGTGGCTTCAAGGACAGGTGGGCAGCCAGAGCATGGTCCACCTATCCTTGCACCCCCAGCTGGAGTCCCTGGAGAACAGCAAACCTGTTCTAAGGACATGAAAACTGAACTGAATCCAGAACTTTCAACTTTGCACATAACTGAATGGAACAAAAATATGCATCTGATTTACTACTAAATAAAGAGAGAAAATGTGAAACATTTTCCTCCTAGTAAAAAACCTTTTTCTTGAAGTTGCTGGTCTGCCTGAGACCTGAATTATATCCAAGTTTTAAGCAGAATGTATATATCAGTGATTCCCAACTTAAGGTTTGTAAGACCCCATGGTCCCTCTAGGAATCTTAAAGAAGATTATCTTATATTCTCCAAACAAAATGGATTTTAATTCTTTCCTTAAGATGTGTTTACATACGTATATGTGTAAATAATGAACACATTTTAAAGGGGATGTGTATGCTTCAAGAACTTAAACAGTGATGACCAGTTGGGTGTTAAAACTGAAAAGGTGGGGAATCACTGACCTGGACTATCCCTGGAAGCCAGGAAGGAAAGTAAAATAGTTCAGATTCTACAACTTTGCCTTTGTCCAAATAACATGCTCAGTGTATCAGAGGGGTCTACGGAAGTCCATGCTCTGTTGCTAACGACTACGCTCAACTGGGAGCTGTTAAAAGCTCCCAGGATAAACTGGATCCTCTGATCTAAGAACAAAAGGACAATGTATTTCTTCACCAATAACGCATCTCCCTAGTCATCTTATTTGCACATTAGTGTTCTTTCCCAGTACTATAAGTCTTTATTATCTTGACTTCTATTAATTTTACATTTTGAACTATATTTTAAAGTATAAGTAAGTACATAGAAATAATCGCTATAGAGATTGATACCAGTCTATTTTCTTACAAATACACAACTATGACTGGTAAGTTAATAATAATACACTTTAAGGGGCTCTCTTTCTCAAGGGTTGTTAGTAGCCCAAAAGTTGTATTTCATGAAAACTACTACATAATTCGGATGTTAAAAAATAATTAGTAATCCTAACTGATCTAAGGTCTAACTGGCAAAAATTTAATGAAACCTTAATGTAGTTTAGAACACTAAATATTCTAGACAGATTTAAGTATTAGACATTTCAGAGTCACCACTCAAGCCAGTAGACCATAAATCTACTTTAGCTCTAAATCTTTCTTCACAAAACTTTTTATTCAAGTCTTCAAATGTCTGTTGAAATGAATTAAACTATCAGAAAGTGATGACATTTAGGTATCTTAAGTATTTTTACCACTTATAAAGAACGGCTCAGGAACCTAAGAGATGCCCCCGCAAGGAAAGCTAAACCTTGATTCCACAGTTCTCTCTCTCATTCTTTTGCCCAATTTTTATAGAGATGGTAACTTTTGATATTACAATAATTTGTTTCACAGTCAAAATGCAGAAAATGCCAACACCAAAGTGGAATATTGCTAAATAAATGTTTCAAACAGCCACAGACTTCAGAATATTCTCGACACGTTGTGTTACCCACCTTCCACTGCAAGGTTAGTGAACTTTTGCTCCTATGTGCCAGCTTAGGTGGGAAGGGACACTCAGGCGCACAGCTGTGGGTGGTGAAGCTAACCGGCTCAGAGCAGGAACCCTTTACGGAATTGTACATAGCATATACCCTGAAAATGGAAACACACATACAGTCAGCGGCAGAGGCCTATCACACCAGACTGGGGTGTTAATCTCAGCTTTGCCCCAGGGTTTCCCTATAGGAACAGAATTTATGTAATACACACTGTGACCCTTATTCTTATTTGCTAGTCTTGTTCTGACCTAACTATGGTCACCATTTTCAGGGGAAAATAATTCCAGGAGGCCACGTGCCTCAGTGCATTCTCTCCTCCTACCAGTTGTCAGAACCACCCAGCCTCATTTAAGATAGGCAGAGTCTACTGACCGGAAAAGAATATGCTAAATAAGGACATATCCTTATTCCCCGAAATGGTCTACAAATA
>SJYW01042787.1:2203824-2214294 GCA_006410735.1 Raphicerus campestris
TTCTGTCTTTAATGGCACCTCATAAAGAATTGTTAAGAACTAAGGGGTTGATGCATTTACCAATTCTGAATGGCTTAATTCATGCATCTTTTTTGGTAGCAAAGGTTTCTTTGTTGTCTTTTTGAAAGAGTATGTTTTCAAGCTTTTTTTTTTAAATCCCCAATATTTTTCTTTAAAAGGAAAAGTAGAAAGGAAGATGATAAAAATCAGCATAATCCTATTTTACGCTATTTGCAAAGAGTGTTGTTTTATAATAGTGTGTTACATGCTTTTTCTTCACAGCTTCTCTGAGAAATCAGGTCCATATGTTGAGTGTTGAGCCAGGCATTTTAATGTTCAGAGTGCACATTTTTAATCTTGGCTCCAGGTATAAGAGTTAGATGTTCACATGGATAAACTGTACCTGAACAATGTTGTTATTGAATTAAAGAAAGATGCACTTGGCAGTAGCAAGCCTGTTTCTGTGTGAAATGTCCATATTTCTATTTAAATATCTGTAATATGATAAACAGTTCAAAGATGGTATCTACCTTACTATTTGTATTTCTACCTCTCTCTTGGTTTGTGGACGCTCCCCACCATTTCTTGTCTCCTTCCACCCAACCCTTATCTGCACTTCTGGCCTTATTCCAGACAAAGTCACCCAGAGAGGGGCTTGACGGATTTTAGAATATATATTTGTAGACCATTTCGGGGAATAAGGATATGTCCTTATTTAGCATATTCTTTTCCGGTCAGTAGACTCTGCCTATCTTAAATGAGGCTGGGTGGTTCTGACAACTGGTAGGAGGAGAGAATGCACTGAGGCACGTGGCCTCCTGGAATTATTTTCCCCTGAAAATGGTGACCATAGTTAGGTCAGAACAAGACTAGCAAATAAGAATAAGGGTCACAGTGTGTATTACATAAATTCTGTTCCTATAGGGAAACCCTGGGGCAAAGCTGAGATTAACACCCCAGTCTGGTGTGATAGGCCTCTGCCACTGACTGTATGTGTGTTTCCATTTTCAGGGTATATGCTATGTACAATTCCGTTAAGGGTTCCTGCTCTGAGCCGGTTAGCTTCACCACCCACAGCTGTGCGCCTGAGTGTCCCTTCCCACCTAAGCTGGCACATAGGAGCAAAAGTTCACTAACCTTGCAGTGGAAGGTGGGTAACACAACGTGTCGAGAATATTCTGAAGTCTGTGGCTGTTTGAAACATTTATTTAGCAATATTCCACTTTGGTGTTGGCATTTTCTGCATTTTGACTGTGAAACAAATTATTGTAATATCAAAAGTTACCATCTCTATAAAAATTGGGCAAAAGAATGAGAGAGAGAACTGTGGAATCAAGGTTTAGCTTTCCTTGCAGGGGCATCTCTTAGGTTCCTGAGCCGTTCTTTATAAGTGGTAAAAATACTTAAGATACCTAAATGTCATCACTTTCTGATAGTTTAATTCATTTCAACAGACATTTGAAGACTTGAATAAAAAGTTTTGTGAAGAAAGATTTAGAGCTAAAGTAGATTTATGGTCTACTGGCTTGAGTGGTGACTCTGAAATGTCTAATACTTAAATCTGTCTAGAATATTTAGTGTTCTAAACTACATTAAGGTTTCATTAAATTTTTGCCAGTTAGACCTTAGATCAGTTAGGATTACTAATTATTTTTTAACATCCGAATTATGTAATAGTTTTCATGAAATACAACTTTTGGGCTACTAACAACTCTTGAGAAAGAGAGCCCCTTAAAGTGTATTATTAACTTACCAGTCATAGTTGTGTATTTGTAAGAAAATAGACTGGTATCAATCTCTATAGCGATTATTTCTATGTACTTACTTATACTTTAAAATATAGTTCAAAATGTAAAATTAATAGAAGTCAAGATAATAAAGACTTATAGTACTGGGAAAGAACACTAATGTGCAAATAAGATGACTAGGGAGATGCGTTATTGGTGAAGAAATACATTGTCCTTTTGTTCTTAGATCAGAGGATCCAGTTTATCCTGGGAGCTTTTAACAGCTCCCAGTTGAGCGTAGTCGTTAGCAACAGAGCATGGACTTCCGTAGACCCCTCTGATACACTGAGCATGTTATTTGGACAAAGGCAAAGTTGTAGAATCTGAACTATTTTACTTTCCTTCCTGGCTTCCAGGGATAGTCCAGGTCAGTGATTCCCCACCTTTTCAGTTTTAACACCCAACTGGTCATCACTGTTTAAGTTCTTGAAGCATACACATCCCCTTTAAAATGTGTTCATTATTTACACATATACGTATGTAAACACATCTTAAGGAAAGAATTAAAATCCATTTTGTTTGGAGAATATAAGATAATCTTCTTTAAGATTCCTAGAGGGACCATGGGGTCTTACAAACCTTAAGTTGGGAATCACTGATATATACATTCTGCTTAAAACTTGGATATAATTCAGGTCTCAGGCAGACCAGCAACTTCAAGAAAAAGGTTTTTTACTAGGAGGAAAATGTTTCACATTTTCTCTCTTTATTTAGTAGTAAATCAGATGCATATTTTTGTTCCATTCAGTTATGTGCAAAGTTGAAAGTTCTGGATTCAGTTCAGTTTTCATGTCCTTAGAACAGGTTTGCTGTTCTCCAGGGACTCCAGCTGGGGGTGCAAGGATAGGTGGACCATGCTCTGGCTGCCCACCTGTCCTTGAAGCCACCAGGACACTCAGAGAGCTCGGGGTCCTCTAATGCCACTTTGTTGGCACCAGGACATAGGGCTGCACAAATACTGAGTCTGTGTCCCCACCCTCAAGGAATTGGAGACTCAGTGGTGAGGCAGAGCATCACAGAGGAATATATGAGCATCCTAAATGTAGTCCTTACCTGAGAAATTGGTTCTCAGCTAAAGCTTTGATTTTGTACATTATTTACACTTTAAATACATCCCTGTGTTTTCTCCCAAATTGAGCCCACAAAAACCGGAAATTACAGTTTAGTAGAATATACAACAGTCACTTATAATTGGAGTGAGTGAGTGGGAGTAAAAAATTTGGAATTCCCAGATTTTAGGACTCAGAAGAAAGAAGGAAAAGAAGGAAGGCGAGGCGAGGGATAAGAGTTTGTTAATTAACTCCTATTTCCTGAGCCCTGGATGTTTTATTATTAAGAACAGTGAAGCCACAGCTCTTGTTTTTTGTGTGCTTCCTCTATAAGACCAGGACAGTTTAGTAAGGGGTTTACATCCATTCTCCCAACCCCTCAAAACAGCCATGCGTCCTTGGAAAAAGAGACTGAGCACGGATACTGAGCGACTTAGGTAGCCCACCTGTGACAGCCGCCACGCCGGCCTTCCGTGCGGTTCCGGCGACTCGGCTGCCTTTCGCTGGGGGCAGCTCACCACGGTCTGTGGAGCCCTGGCTCTTGTCCTGGGAGAATCCAGGTGCGGGTGTATCTGTGCTTGGAGACGTGGTCTTACTAGTGCTGTGAGGGACCCCACTATAGCCCCCCCTGCAAGCAGGTCTGACCTTACAAAGCTGTCTTTTCTCCAGAGTCTTTCACTCCTCTTCCCATTGTCCAAATCCTGTTTTCTCAGTCAGGGAGATCTCAGTATTGTGCTTTTAGGAGGAAAGCAAATGATGACACTTCTTTTGGCTAATATGCTAAAGGCTAATTGCCCCTAGTAATCTCTCCGGAGATCCCAGGTTGTCTCATTGGTTTAAAAAAGGCCAATCTTAATGCCACAGAAGGCTTTCTAATCTTAACCTCTTTAAAACAAACACAAACTGTATGGGGAAAGTTAACAAAAATATAGACTCTGAACTCTTAAACATAGGTGGGTCAGCTTTACCCTATCAGACTCCTACGTGTCATGCCTCTTTCTCTGCATTTTTCTCCCTGTACCCTTGAACTTTTAAGGTCCTCTTAAAAGTTTATCCACAAAGGAACTAGGGTACCGAGTGGGTGTAAAGGTAGGGGTGGTGGGCAAGGCAGGCTTGGCTGTTTGTGGGCTATGATTTATTAATAGTGAGGGCTCTCCCTACTAGTCGACTTGTGTTAAAATTGGTTTGTGGAATTGTTTGACCAAGGAAATGGAGGCGATACAGAGGGTAGTTGCCCTGTGGAGAGAGCCTAGGACTAGCACAGACAGTGGATTTGAACCAAGGTGGAGAGCTCAAAACTTTGTCTGTAAACAGTTTGCTCTAATCTCTTTTTTTCTTTTTTTTTTTAGGCACCAATTGACAATGGTTCAAAAATCACCAACTACCTTTTAGAATGGGATGAGGTAATCATATTTTCATGTTCATCCATCTAAAACACCTTTCAAAAATGAAACTGCTGAACAAATGCCATTTTATTCTTTTTTGAAGATATGCTAAACACATGGAAAAAATAATGTAAGTAGAGAAAAATTTAAACCAATAGTTATTGACTGTGGAAAATGAAAATGGACTGAAATATAGCAAATTGTGCACTAAAATATATTCACTTGGTTTATTTGCAAGAAATGCCACAGAAAGAAAAGACAGGGTCTAACTGCCCTGAAGACCTTACTATCTGGCCAGTTATTAATGAGTATTTTAAGGGCTTCTCTGATTCATGGGGTCGCAAAGAGTCGGACACGACTGAGCGACTGAACTGAACTGAACTGATAGCTCAGGTGGTAAAGAATCTACCTGTAATGCAGGAGACCCCAGTTCGATTCCTGGGTCAGGAAGATCTGCTGGAGAAACGATAGGCTACCCATGTGGCTTTCCTTGTGGCTCAGCTGGTAAAGAATCCACCTGCAATGCGGGAGACCTGGATTCAATCCCTGGGTTGGGAAGATCTGCTGGAGAAGGAAAGGCTACCCACTCCAGTATTCTGGCCTGGAGAATTCCATGGGGTCGCAAAGAGGCGGACATGACTGAGCGACTTTCACTTCACTTTAATGAGTATTTGGAACTGACTTCTTTGTTATCTTGACTGCCCAGGGCCAGCCTGAACCAATGGTTTCCGTCCGGTAGACCACACTGTGGCCTGAGAAGCCTAGTTTGTGTCTTTGCTTTCAGTGCTGTGTGCTAACTCTGCCCTGTGGAATAAACTGTCTGGGAGTGGGGCGTGGAGGGTGGGCTGCACTGGAGGTCTCACCTACCCATATGCGTTTACCCTACCGGCTAGACCATCCTAGAACAGTGCCACCTTTGGTGTCTGTCTCACCAAAGACCTTGTATAGTATCCATGGTGAAGTCTTCTTACAGTCAAGGCCGTTCTCTGCTGAATAGTGACCCAGTGCTTTCCTAGCCTCGCTCATACTGCACAGACTCTCAGGCTGGAAACACTGGATGCAGAAATCTTCTCTTTCTAAAAAGCAATAATACTATTCCTTTAAATCTTAATTCTGTTCATTCATTTACCCATGTTTTATTCTCTTTCTGTGGTAGAGCAAATGGATTAAGGATTTGAAATAGAGGAAATGTGGGATTTGGGGTGCCATCCAAGTTAACTAGTCTTTGTGACTTAAATTTAAAGGCACTAAAAAATTCAGCACACAAGCTTAGGCAAAAAGTCAACTTGTTGAGAGTAGAAAAAATATTTTAACCCAATGTTAAATGAAAACGGGTGAAATTCTCATGATGAAATCTTGATGTGGAGAGGGGTCTCTTTATCACTTTTTGCAGAAGTATATTTTCCCATCTGGGTTGCGTCTGAACAGCTAGAGTTCCAGGTTACCAAAGACAATGATCTGTTGTTTCTAGGATCCTTGTGAATGGCTCCTATGTACAGATTGGTGAAATCTCAGGCTTAACTGGTATATTTTACAGATTAGATGGATTTCGTTTTAAGGCGGCTTGATTGGAAGGTGAAACCATCCCCTATGACCCTGGTGGTTGAGGTTTTACATGGAGATAGAGGTTCGGGACAGAGGAGGCTTTTTTCCCCTCATATGCCTTCTCAGAGCACAGCGCTCTGTGTGTGTGTGTGTGTGTGTGTGTGTGTGTGTGTCTGTGTGTGTGTGTGTCTGTGTCTGTGTCTGTGTCTGTCTGTCTGTCTGTCTGTCTCAGAGCACAGCTCTGTGTGTGTGTGTGTCTGTGTGTCTGTGTGTCTGTGTCTGTGTCTGTCTGTCTGTCTGTNCGTGCGTGTGTGTGTGTATGTGTGTGTGTGTGTGTGTGTGTGTTGGGGGAGGGTGGGGGTTGGAGTGCGCCTGTGTTTTTCCTCTTCTCTGCCTTGGACTATGGCTTCATAAGTTAAGTAAGGTCAGAGGAGTTGAGTGCTTGAATGGGAAACCTCCAAGGAAAACTCAGGTGCTACAGGAAATGGTAATGGTGACTCAGTGGTTGGCCATCTTCCCTTCGAATTTGAATTGAAAGTGTCCTGGCACGATTCTGGGAGAAACAGACTACAGCCTCAGATGAAATGGAGAAGCTCTGTCTAGTGACCATTTATGATCAATAGGACCCACTCTTAACTAGTGACTACAAAGTGTGAAGTTGTTTATTTGGGGCATTCTGCCACCTTTTCCCTCCTTGCTCTCCTTCCATCCTGTACTCACTTCCCTCCTAGTTCTTTCCCTTTCCTCTTTATATACCCTCCCACCTTTGAATTTTTACTAGTGTCAGCTCTGATGAGCTTTCCTGGAGATTTCAGGCTAATTGACTAGAGGTCATCACAGGAATCCTTTTATGACCTGTGGCTTAATAATTCTTCAAGGAAGAAAATCAAATGAGTACACACAGCACACCATCTCACCTGCAGGAAGTGTGAGTGCACAAGGCTCTGAGTCTCCCTCTGGAAGCTTCTGCTGGTGGTTTCTGAGCCAAGTGCAGCTGCTACCAGGTCTCCTTCTAGACTGCAGCGGTTGGGGGTGGGGGGATACCTTGGGGTAGGATAACAGAGCAGCCTTAGGCTGGAGTCACTCCCCCCACACCCAGTCCTCTCCAGAGCAAGAGTTCGCCTCTTCCAGCCACACACCCCTGCCCTCTCTGGCACCCAGGGGGCTGTAGAAACAAGCTTAATGGGCAGGAAGGAGGTAGGGTGTGCAGAGGAGCAGATCCCCACCTGAGGGCAAGCAGGTGTCCTTCAGTCTCGAAGAAACTTGTGTTCAGGTGTCACACCTGCTGCTTTCCTGCTGGAGCACCTGGTCTGAAAATCCCAGCTTGGGTGAGGTGACTCCATCCATATACAGGCCACCATGGATGTCTGGGCGTCCCCATATTTTTATCATATCAGCACTGGCTAAAGTTCCCAGAATACTTTATTCTTTGCCTCAATTTTTAATCGCCATTCCAGTAAAATAATCAGTGTAAAATTCTGAAGGTGTTAGCAAACTAAGAGCACAGGGCTTCAAGTACTGCTGCCAGGTTCTAGAAAAAGATCTTCATGAATGAAAGAGCGTTAGCAGAGAGGCCACTGAGGCCACACCTGGAAATGGCTGTGCTGAGCTGACCTTGGGGAAAGCCACCTCAATCGATAGCTAGCCGCCTGCTGGTCTCTGAAGACAGGTGTGACCCTAATTGGGGAACAGAAAACAGAACCATGAAACACGGGGTCGGGGGGTGGGGACTGACGTGTCCTCTCTCCTAAATTCATTGTCAGTAATGTCACATCACTGCTCAAAGAATTCACTTGGAGGTTACTCACTAATGGTTCTACAAGAGGGTGTTGCATGCCTGCTTTTCTCCATTAATAATTGCACCTAGACACTCTCTTAATTTTTCCATCAATGCAGGAAGTAACTGTAACTATGAGATAGTAATAAGCGTCTGAAAATGGAACACATAGGTGTCACTGGTTTTTCGGTCATAGCCATTGGTTTCAATTTTCCCCTGAAATAGATCAGTTTTCATAACTTGGAAAGGTGTAGCCTTTCTTGGCCACGTTCCCCTTGTTGGAATGACTCAGATGAGCTGTAGTGCGAGTTCTGCTCTTAGATGTTGTTTTAACTTCTGCTTTACAGAAATGCTAACTGTTGCTATTAGCAGCTAGTCCTCAGTGCACACGCAGGTCTCCTACGATCTCGTTCTGCGTATGTGGCATGGATTCGTGTTGATGTGTTCAGTGGTGTGCTGTTCACCCAAGGAGAACTGGATTGTTTCTGCTTTGTCTCAAGCTAGTCAAACAAATATTTTAACCCCCTGGGTCTCAGCTTCTCCATTTGAAAACGTGTCTGTCATCTCACAAGCAGGTTAAGATTGAATGAGATAACTTGGGCAATGACAGATTCTGTGTAATGATTATTTCATGTCACCTAAGCACGTTAACGTTCGGATCTGGGTTAGGAAAAGTCAACAATTATAGAAGGATTGTGTGAAAGAAATACGACATTTTTTTCCTGTCAGAAATTTATACAGGAGCCCTGAGGTTAATGGCTCTGGTTTGAACTAAACAAAAACGGATGTCAATGCTATATATAGATGTTAATTTGCCATTAGCTTTGCTTCCAGACATGACATGTTGGGAAGATTCGAGAGAACCAGAAAAATAGCTTTGTGGGAATGTGACTAGTGGAGTTCTCAAGAATCTCTCCCTCCCATGTGACTCAGCTCACCCGAACAGGAATGTCACATCTGGGTTTCCCGGTGACTAATGAGTGAACACAGCTGTCAAACAGTAGACCACAAATGAAATAAATACTGCAGAAATCAAGGGATACTTTGAAATCAAACAGAAAAGGCCAGCAGCAGGTAGAGCTCAGAAGCCCCCGGGGACCCACAAAGTAGCCAGGCTGGGCTCAGCAGCCCTGTTGCAGAAACCCAGAGCAGGCCGTGGGCCCCAGCCTTGCGTCCCATCTTTAGGGACTAAGCTGGCCTCATAAAGAGGTGCTTGGTTTCTGATTTATTAATCAGATTCCTATTTAACTTGTTGTTGTTCAGTTGCTAAGTCGTGTCCGACTCTTTGTGATCCCATGAACTGTAGTACACTAGGCTTCGCTGTCCTTCACTATCTCCTGGAGTTTGCTCAAACTCGTGTCCATTGAGTTGGTGATGCCATCCAGTTATCTCATCTTCTCTCACCCACTTCTCCTCCTGCCCTCAATCTTTCCCAGCATCGGGGTCTTTTCCAATGAGTTGGTTCTTCACGTCAGGTAGCCAAAGTATTGGAGCTTCAGCTTCAGTCATCAGCCCTTCCAGTGAATATTCAGGGTTGACTTCTTTTGGATTGAATGGTTTGATCTCCTTGCTGTCCAAGGGACTCTGAAGAGTCTTCTGCACCACCACAGTTCAAAAGCATCAATTCTTAGGCACCTGTTTAACTTAGGTGTTAATATTAGTAATCTTTCAAAAGGCTTCTTGCCATAAGTAAATTTGCACGTGGCATTTCTGGTTGACAATAGCCTTTCCGGGAGGAACCATAGCATTGACAAGCAGAGTGACTTACAGAATGGATGAAGAGAGCCTTGCCGCGAGTGCCACTGTCTTTGGGAGCCCTGCTGCCTGCGGCCGCATAGCCTGCATCACCGATGCCTGGCCGAAAATCAGGGGAGGGTGCCACTCGCCCAGGCCCATGAGCTCTTCTGCTCACTCTCGAGAGTGAGAATGAGTAAGTCCTTTATCATTTGTCCATCAGAAAGCATCTTTTGCATTAGAGCCAGATTAGTGAGCTGGCATAGAGACAGTGTTTTGCCACATCACAAGTCTTCACTGCCACATCCAAGGGTAGTTTCTGAGAGCCAGGGGAATAGCTTCCTCCACCCAGCTTCTATGGAAGGAAACAAGGGGCAAGGAAGGATTTAGTAACTCGGAGAGGTCCATAGGTATCAAAGGTAGAGTTGAGTTAAGGTGCTCTCTCATTCCCTCAGATGTCTGCACACCAGAAGCAGATTCTCCATGCTTTTTACCAGCTGTCGCATGTGTAAAGGAGGGATTTACGTGTTAGGGCAGCAGACTCTGGAGAAGTTCCAGCTGAGGCTGTATCATCTGTGTCCTCAGCACCTAAGTCATCAACTCATTTGTTCTGTTTGTTAGTTTCCAGCTACAGGATGGCCACCTGGGCCTTGGTTAGGTGGTAAACTGAAGCCAGCCATCCCTAGGTTCATCCCTTGTATAGACAGCCTATTCTAAAATCACCCACTCGCTTCTCCTTTCCTTTCTCTTTGGGACAGTCTCAACACATTGATCTTATCAGAGCACTCTGGCGAACCTCCACATTTGGAGGAATATACAGGAACATTGGGGCTTCTCTGATGGCTCCCACGATAAAGCGTCTGCCTGCAATGTGGGAGACCCGGGTTCGATTCCTGGGTCGGGAAGGTCCCCTGGAGAAGGAAATGGCAATCCACTCCAGCACTCTTGCCTGGAAGATCCCATGGACGGAGGAGCCTGACAGGCTATAGTCCATGGGGTCGCAAAGAGTTGGACACGACTGAGTGACTTGACTTTCACAGGAACGTTGCATTTATTGGTTTTGAACCAGAGGATCATCCTTGGCTGTTTTAGGAAGCCAAGACCCTCCCACTAATATAAAAAAACAGTGTGCCAGGGAATAAAATGCCTGCAGTATTCGTTTGGTATCATGCAGCCACAAACTCCCCCCTTTT
>SJYW01042787.1:2215504-2245005 GCA_006410735.1 Raphicerus campestris
AAAAAAATCCTTTATTGTCTTCATTTATATGTACCAGTGCAACCTTCACCATGATGTCGCTATCCTATTTGGTTTTAAACTTCAGGCTGTAAAACCTTTCCACATAGGATATTATTTCCCTGGTAATGGAAACAGTGAGCAGCTATGTGTATTTGCGATGCTCAGTACATATTCCATGTATGCATTGTTCTGTTAAGCAAGCATCTTGATTGGGGCGGTGTGACTGGGTCACCCTCCCATGGCGGCAACTGCAGAGAGACAAAGCTCAAAGTCTCTGCAGGAACTGGTGGGACAGACATGCTCTGAAACTGAACCCCAGGACTGTTCTCCACGTGCCACGCTCTCATGCCCTACTGCTCCCTACCAAAGGTTACACTGTGTCTGAGACTACTTCTGTAAGCAGCCTGTCTGATCTCAGCTTCGATTCAGGAATTTAGCCAAGAGCTATTGGTGAGCATTTTGACCGTGAGCTTTCCTGATGCTTCGATTTTACATTTTACTGACACACACTCTTTGCATTGGCGGCAGAAGAGGCGTCCCCTAGATGGTGAGCTAAGCTATTATTATGGGTAAACAGGAAGAGTTATGATCTCTTTGGAGAGCAATTTGGCAAATACAGCAGCATTTAAAATGTGTATATCCTTTGATCTAGTCAGTCCAGAGCTAGGAATTTAACTTGCATGCTTGCACACAAACTCAGAGGAATATGTGTGAAGTTTCTTTCTTCTTCTTATTTATTTTATTTTATTTTTTTACTGCAGCCTTGTTTGCAAGAACAAAAGACTCAACCTAAATGTTCACCTGATTAAAGTTCCTGACTAAGGAGCTGATTAAATGAATGAGGGCGTATCCTTACCAGGGAATGCAGGGGGATTCATTATACTGACTCACGTTGGTTGTTGTTTAGTCACTGAGTCGTATCTGACTCTTTGCGGCCATGGACTATAGGTTGCCGGGCTCCTCTGTCCATGGGATTTCCCAGGCAAAAATACTGGAGTGTGTAGCCATCTTCTCCTCCAGGGGATCTTCCCCACCCAGGGATGGAACCTGCATCTCCTGCACTGAAGGCAGGTACTTTACCACTGAGCTACCAGGGAAGCCCAACTGTGAGTCATATTTTCTAGTGTATCATCCTTATGTTGATTATTCCCAAACAGTGTCTAAGAACAATTAAGTGAAAAACAGTGCAAACTGATATGTATGATGTGGCATCATTTATATAAAAAGTAAGGATCCATTAATTATATAGGTACATGTATGTGTGTATGCTTGGAGAGCATAGAAAAATCTGGAAAAACAGAAATGGTAACTGTCACTTTCAGAAAATGGAGCCTAGAGGGAGGAGGAAAATACACTTTTCCTCTCCGTTTGTATTCCTCTGTATCGCTAGTCTTCTTTCGTTCCATCAGGCTGCTCCTCATTTCTCCTCCAGGTGCGTCCGCCCACTCCGCCCGCCCGGGCTCCGCGGAGACGCAAGAGGGGGACAGCGGCTGCCCTGCGGCGGCCAGGGGCCCAGGCCGGGGCAGGCCGGTTCCAGCTCTCTGAGGCTCCTCCTTGGCACAGCCTGGAAGAGAGACATGGTGGATGCTTCGACCGCTGCCTCCCCGTGAGGACGCATCGCTGACTCTGCTGCTTATTGACTGGCCCGGCTGCAATCTGGTGCGAAGGACACGGGGACTTGCTGACCCCTCCAAGGTGACCGCGATGGTCTTGGAACCGGTGCGATGCTAACTTGGCCAGCTGCTCCCAAGTTTCTGCTCCTCCGCTACCTTTCAGGCGGAGTTAGACTTTGGGAAGTCGTGGTTTTGCAAACCTGGAGTTCTCCAGGCCAGGAGCACACAGGACTGGGCAACACAGCTGCCCTAGTGAGACGGCTGACTCCATAACGACCGCATTAAGGAAGGAGGGGTCGGGGCGGAGACCAGGCCTTCTCTCTCTGCAGCGACGGCTGCCGTCGTTTTCCAAAATTCCTTCTGCTATTTCCCCCCCAAAATCTACAGCACAGATGTGGTGCCTCGTGAGCAGTTTGCACTGAGCAGGTTGGAGCCCCGCCAGTGACCCACTGAGTGACTGGCTGAGTGCAGCGTTTGCACAGGGCTTGCTCTGGGTTGCTGGGGGACAGGCAGCCTGTCCTTCCCCTTCCCCAGTCTTGCAGAGGAGTGGAGACCCTGCCTCTCTCGGTAGCAGCCGGGGCTGGAGGCTGCCTTCTTATGGAGTGGACAGGCCTGAAGACTCCCAGACTTGTCAAGGATGGCCCCTTTGATGAATTACAAGTCAAGGATAATCAGCCTGCTGTAACTTTGGTACACTTTCTGTTATATGCTGGTTTCTTGGTTTTTTTTTCCCTCCGTTAGATAAATAAAGCCATGCTATCATCTTTAGTTCTTTTCATGGCCCCCCCCCCGCCGCTCCTCTCTAGGAAGGCTCGTTGTTCAGCCATTCTGCTCTCCCAGGGCTGGGAATGGGTGGAGGGCTGCCGTGGGCCGCTCGGGCCGGTGTCCTCGGGCCCTGGCTGACTGACCACGTTTGGATTCAGTGGGCTGCAGAGTGTGTCTGAAGGAGACCGTGGCTGGTCGTGATGGGGCGGCACTGGCTTGAGGTGGCGGCTGCAGGAGTCCTTCTCAGACACCGGGAAGGCCTAGGAGGCTGTTTCAGACGTTTGTTCAGCAGTTGCCTCAAGCAGGAGCTGATTAAAGAGAACCATCGGCCCCGGCTGCCTTTCGCTGTGGGTTCTGGCTGCCTTGTCTCCACATAGCCCTTCTCAGTCCCTGTGGTTGGGGGTGGGGGCAGGGAGACACTTTCCCTGGCTTAGCTTCTCCCAGATGTGATATTGGCTTATCACCCCCATCACTACCTGTGATTCTTAGGTGGAGGTGCCTGGGTCTCCCTGCGAACCTCTGCCGAAACCAAGAGACCAGTTAAGAGACCAGACTTAACCCTCAAGCTTTCTCCCTCTTAGGAAGCCAGAGAGGTGGGAGAGTTGACATCCTCGGCTCGTTCTTCCCAGCAAACTGGTCCTGACTCAGTGGCCAGCATTGTCCTCCACTCCTCTCTGCAGGTTGTCTCCTTCCTTTGAAATGTCACAGGGTGCTCCCTGTCCTGTGACACCCGCCTCCTTTCTCCTTCTCAGCTTGTGTGCGCCCCTGCCCTGAAGCTCAGGTTCTTTTTCTCTTTCCCTATGTTTCTCCAGTAGGGCCTATGGCCATACTATCTAATGTTTTGCCTTTAGGTTGTGTTTTGTGGAGCTTAGAGGGTGAGGTCCAGGAACAAGAAGAAAACTCTCCCCTGTCCCCTCGATCGGGAGGTGACCACCCTGCCGACCCCGCCCATCAGTGCCCCCCTACCCCTCCAGGGGAGACACTTGGGTCTGGGTGTCCCAGCAGCATCTCTTCACTTGCTGCTCAAGGGGAAGCTCTAACTCCACCCCTAGACAAGGATTATTTCTCATTTTGTGGTTTTCGGTAGGTGTTATTTTTGGAACTGTCCAAAACACTTCAGCTCTGTACCAGCTCTTTCAGTAAACTGGCTCCGTTCTGTTCTTGAAAGTGTCATTCACTGAGATAAGTGACTCAAAATTGGCTGTTGTTCAGTCGTGTGCCACTCTGCGACCCCATGGACTGCAGTATGCCAGGCTTCCCTGTCCTTTGCCATCTCTCAGAGCTTGCTCAAACTCATATCCATCGAGTCAGTGATGCCCTCCACCTATCTCATCCTCTGGCATCCCCTTCTCCTCCCGCCTTCAATCTTTCCCAGAATCAGGGTCTTTTCCAGTGAGTCAGCTCTTCGCATCAGGTGGCCAAAGTATTGGAGCTTCAGCTTCGGCATCAGTCCTTCCAATGAATATTCAGAATTGATTTCCTTTAGGATTGGCTGGTTTGGTCTTGGGTTAAAAAAAAGTATGGAATGCCCAGTTAGGTTTGAATTTCAGATAAACAGCAAATAACTCTTTCCCCTCATTGATATTCAAGTTTATCTGGCAATCATGTCTCTAAGACCAAGACTCAAAACGGGTTCTTTTTATGAGACACGTTCTAAAGAAATCTTAACAGTGAGAGTCTCTTTCTTCTCTTCCTCATCTTCTATCAGTTTACCAAGCCATCACNGTTTATCTGGCAATCATATCTCTAAGACCAAGACTCAAAACGGGTTCTTTTTATGAGACACGTTCTAAAGAAATCTTAACAGTGAGAGTCTCTTTCTTCTCTTCCTCATCTTCTATCAGTTTACCAAGCCATCACATTTTTTCTCAAAATCTTTTCTATGAAGACTCATTTCTCCTCTTCGTTTTGAATTACGGAGTCAGAAAAGCTCTACTCTGTTGAAAAGTCTTAGGATTTGTGTACTTTCATACCCAGTGAACATTGTTGAGTTCAGTAAATGTATCCTGGATACGTACAGTAAGTTCCCAGGACAAATGAGAAGGGCTGATGTTTCTGAATTTTCAAAGCGCTCCCAAGGAAGTTCAGAGCAGTATTGTCTGGTTTCCCCTGTTTTGTATAATCACAACCATAGCTTCGCCTCTGCAGCCGACTTGCAGTAAATGTCTTTAGTGATTAATTAAACTGATTCAGTTCTACTTCAGCTTTAAGTAACCACAGCTGTTGTTTATTGCTTCACATCCTAATAGCAATAGGAGCGTTTATTTAAATACTCCTTTATGCCAGACACCCTGAAGAGCAGAAGAGCAAGGTATCTGGAGATGACAGAGGGGCAAATGGAACAGCTTTCTCTAACAGGGACAGAGCATCTGTATTTACCAAAGAACTTGAAATCACTTACCAGGGAAATCAGTCTTTTTTTTCCCCCAAGGTGGCGACTCTTTTGTAGTGGAAATGGGAGGAAATACCAAAGCAAAGGAAAATAGGATCTAAACTGCCTGGCTCCTTGTGAATTGCAGGCTGCACTCCGTGCAGACACACTGTGGTCCCACGACTTTGGCGATAAAGACAGATATTGTCTGACTGCCTGATATTTATCTGACTGCCTGATGTTATGCTGATCATAATCTTCATAATCTTCATGGTCACCTCTTCATCTGATTGGGTGGTTTTGCTCTTCACTCTTTGACCTTGAGTTTCTCTATGTTCTTTATTTTTAAAAACACTTATTTCTAATTGGTCTCTACTGTTCTTTCATGGGCAGTGTGTAATAAGCCCTGACTACTTCCTGGTTTGATTTTTGTATATTCTCAGAGTGTAAGATTACTGATTAACAGATTTATGTGAAGGCTAGAAGAAGTCAGCTTGCTTGCCTTCAAGAATTCTCATCAGTCTTCAACAAACAGTGTTGGGAGAACTGGATGTCCACATCCCCAAAACCGAAATTGAACCCTCATCTAATATCATACACAAAAATCAACTCAGACATGGATTAAAGATTTCAATGTAAGACCTGAATGTATACAATTCCTAAGAAAACTCAGGGAAAAACTTCATGGTGTTGGTCTAGGTAATGGCTTCTTGGATCACAGCTGGACTCAGGTACAAACCTGCCAGTGTGAGGCATTCACACCTGTTGGATCACAATTGACAACTGAAGCGTGAGCTGGTGCAGAAACCTTCTTCTGTTCTGACGATTCTGAGATACTGCTTGTCTGGGTGTCCAAGCTGGACGAGCTCCTGTCCACAACGGTGAACAGTCCAATGCATACCTGCCTGTTAGTTTTCTTTCTTTCTGGTTCCCCACTTCTGTTGAGATCACATGTCTCCAAACAGTTCTTGGGCTGGAGCTCTGCTTTTTGGGAAAATACAAGGGGAAAGTGATCTTCAGGATGGTGTTCTAGAGCTGGGTCACGTACAGGGAGGATTGTGTGATGGGGTGTAGGAGCCCTGCTGTGTAGGCAGGTCCCAGTGGTTCAAAGTGCACCCGTGCTAAGCTGCAGGCAGAGACAAGCTCGGGAACCTGAGTGCAGGGGCGTGAAGGATGGTGGACCTGCCTGGCTTGTGACCACAGCCACGGAGAAGCCTGGTGCCAGTGGTGGACTGGGGTGAGGTGACAGCCAGCTCACTGCGAACCTCAGAGGCTTCCCAGGCAGCCTGTAATACATCCGTTTGTTCTCAGCTTTGGTTTCACACCAGACTCACATAATCTGAGGTCCTGACTCTGTCCAGACCAATTCATTCACAGTTTCTAGACTAGAAACTTGGGTCCTCATTTGTCCAAAATTAAGAACCGCTGGGGATCTTTGTCACCTGGGCTACGTGTTGGCTATTGGCAACTGCAGGTCCGTGTGTGCTTCCAAGGAAACATTAGTGAAAATATTCTTAGGTGATGTTCTCTGTTTCAGCCCTTCACTAATTAGTTCCAGCTTTTCAGTTAACCCAAGTCAGTGAGGCTTCCTGCAGATTAGTTTGCTTGTTTTCGCTTTTCCTCCAGTGAATATTCTCATGTGTTTTTTTTTGCATTGGTTTATCGTGTCTCCAAGGACACTTCAAGTTTAGAAAAGCATAATTTGATGGAATTCTTCCTTTTATGTAAGTAGTGGCGTTTTTGTAGTTGTAAACTATTTCCTGGTCTATTTCCAATTTTCTGTGCCTGGTAAACACTTCACGTAAAGTAAACACTTGAGGTGCTGGTGACTTAGAGCAGCCATGTCTACCACTGTTACAGAAAACTCGGTTATTGATCCGTGTTACTCCCTTGCTGTTGATCTGAACATGTTTCTTCACCTGACTTCTTTTAAAAAGAAGCTGCTTGAAGGAAAAGATATGAATGAGCAGCTATTTCCTATTGGCTGAAGGACTGTGATGTAGGTGCTTTCTCTTCTGTTTTGGAAATAAAGACAGAATGTCTTCCTCTAAGGCTCCAGGCGCAGCTTAATAGACTAAGATCCTGCTTAGAAGAGCTCCCAAGGGTGAGCTGCTTGGAGGGTGGGGGGACTGAGTCCGCTTGACAATCAGCCCATGCTGTAGTGCTCACGGCATTTGCTCCTCTCCCAGGACCTCCTGGGGACAAAGTGGCGATTTGAATAGCCCAGGGGATCTTTCTGCAACTCATTCCCCGGGCCCCCCTTCTCCCTAATGTTGGTTTTCATGTTCTCACAAAGGAGGCTGAGCCTGCATTTCCTGTTGTACTGTACCCCTCAATCGAGAGCTCATGTGAGTTCACCAGGGCTGTGTGAGGGCAGGTGTGTGAGGACAGGTGAGTGAGGACAGGTGAGTGAGGACAGGTGAGTCAGAACAAGTGAGTGAGGACAGGTGGGTGAGGACAGGTGAGTCAGGACAGGTGAGTGAGGACAGGTGGATGAGGGCAGGTGAGTCAGGACAGGGGGGTGAGGGCAGGTGAGTGAGGACAGGCGAGTCAGAACAAGTGAGGACAGGTGGATGAGGGCAGATGAGTCAGGACAGGTGGGTGAGGACAGGTGTCAGGACAGGTGGGTGAGGACAGGTGAGTGAGGACAGGTGAATGAGGGCAGGTGAGTGAGGAAATGTGGGTGAGGGCAGGTGGGTGAGGACAGGTGAGTGAGGACAGGTGGGTGAGGGCAGGTAAGTGAGGGCAGGTGAGTCAGAACATGTGGATGAGGGCAGGTGAGTGAGGACAGGTAGGTGAGGACAGGTGAGTGAGGACAGGTGAGTCAAGACAGGTGAGTGAGGACAGGTAGTGAGGACAGGTGAGTGAGGATAGGTGGATGAGGGCAGGTGAGTCAGGACAGGGGGGTGAGGGCAGGTGAGTGAGGACAGGCGAGTCAGAACAAGTGAGGACAGGTGGATGAGGGCAGATGAGTCAGGACAGGTGGGTGAGGACAGGTGTCAGGACAGGTGGGTGAGGACAGGTGAGTGAGGACAGGTGAATGAGGGCAGGTGAGTGAGGAAATGTGGGTGAGGGCAGGTGGGTGAGGACAGGTGAGTGAGGACAGGTGGGTGAGGGCAGGTAAGTGAGGGCAGGTGAGTCAGAACATGTGGATGAGGGCAGGTGAGTGAGGACAGGTAGGTGAGGACAGGTGAGTGAGGACAGGTGAGTCAAGACAGGTGAGTGAGGACAGGTAGTGAGGACAGGTGAGTGAGGATAGGTGGATGAGGGCAGGTGAGGACAGATGGGTGAGGACAGGTGAGTCAGGACAGGTGGGTGAGGGCAGGTGAGTCAGGACAGGTGAGTGAGGGCAGGTGAGTGAGGACATGTGAGTCAGGATAGGTGAGTGAGGACAGGCGAGTCAGAACAAGTGAATGAGGACAGGCGAGTCAGGGCAGGTAAGTAAGGACAGGTGGGTGAGGGCAGGTTGGTCAGGACAGGTGGGTGAGGACAGGTGAGTCAAGACAGGTGGGTGAGGACAGGTGAGTGAGGACAGGTGGGTGAGGACAGGTGAGTCAGGACAGGTGGGTGAGGACAGGTGAGTCAGACCAAATGAATGAGGACAGGTGAGTGAGGACAGGTGGGTGAGGACAGGTAAGTGAGGACAAGTGGATGAGGGCAGGTGAGTCAGGACAGGTGGGTGAGGACAGGTGAGTGAGGACAGGTGGGTGAGGACAGGTAAGTGAGGACAGGTGGGTGAGGGCAGGTTAGTCAGGACAGGTGGGTGAGGACAGATGAGTCAGGGCAGGTGTGAGGGGCCACATGCGGTGGCTGAATCCGGCCCTAGCCTTCCCCAGAAGCTCGTGCTGTTCCCAGGAGGCTTCTGTCTCTCCCCTCCCTGCTGTCTTTGCTAGGCCACCCTCCTCCTTTGCCTCAGAGATTCCCTTCTGATGCTTCAGAACCAGAAGATTGAGTCCCAAGCCTCCTCAGCAGTTTCTTGCATTCTTCTCCTGAGAGTAGCACTTGTGGAAGCCTTTCTTCTAATCCAAGGGGTCTCCGTGGAGCAGCCCCGCCGTGACCTGGCCATTCTAGTGAAGAGGGAGGCGTCGCCTTGGACACAGAAAACACTGAGCACGTGCTGGACCAGACCTGCCCGAGCTGGAACAGGACGAGAATATGTTGCAGACTCATTTCCAGTGTCTTCGCTGCCATATTTTACCTTTGCCAAGTCTTATTTTTACATTAGTTAGTCAGGAAATGACTATTTTCAAGGAACTCTGACAATATCCTGAGAAAAAATGGACTGAATCAGCATTTTGCAGAATCAGAAATTCTGAGGAATGTGGAAACCTGTAGACAGGATGCAATAAAGACAGGATTTGCTGTGCAGCTGTGCCAGGTTTAAGGGAAGTGCAGCTTTTAAAATGCACATTGTGACTTGACAATGGGACCAGAAAGATTTCCTCCAGATTTCTGGCTGCAAACCACATCCTTGAAGGATCACCTTGGCCCTGTGGTCTCAGGGGTCTTGGCCCTGTGGTCTCAGGGGTCTTGGCCCTCTGTTGTGTTGCTCACAGCGCCACACTGTGGTCACATTTCTCCATTCGCATCTCACGAACAACAGAGAAGGCTGCCCTGGATTCATTTTTTTTTTTTTTTCCTTTTAATACTTTATTCTATTTTACAGTACTGTGTTGGTTTTGCCATACATTGACATGAATCATCCACAGGTGTACACGATCTCCCCATGCCAAAGCCCCCTCCCAGCTCCCTCCCCACCCCACCTCCCCGGATCATCCCGTACACCAGCCCCAAGCATCCTGNCAGAAGAAATAAAAAAAGAAATCAAAATATGCATAGAAACGAATGAAAATGAAAACACAACTACACAAAACCTGTGGATTCATTTTTGATGCATCCGCCCACAGCAAGTGGTTAACCTGGGACTGCCTCCCAGGGTTGCTAAACTGGCTGGTTTTTAGAGATTTGAAGTAGTGGCTTGAGGCGGGTGGTGCTGGTGGGGAATCTCTGACAAGTGCTCTGACTTTTAAGCAGCAACACTCAAGGCCTTTAATGCCAACCTCCAGAAACCTCCTCTGGTCTGAGGACCAGAACTCAGGAAGAGATAGACTGAGCTGAGATTTTGCATTCTTCCCTGACCTCAGGACCAGCCATCTGGAGCAACTTGGGGAGTGGAGAAGAGACCCAGGCTTTCTAGAGCCCACTCCTGGCACTTCAGCTCCAACTGCTTCGCTTTCCACATGGAGACGATGTCATTAGGGCAAACCTTCCAAATAGCATCCTTTTTCTCTTCTGCTTTTCTGTGATGTTCTGAGAGCTTCCAGTACCAGTGTTCTGACAGCAGCCCAGCGNTGGCACTTCAGCTCCAACTGCTTCGCTTTCCACATGGAGACGATGTCATTAGGGCAAACCTTCCAAATAGCATCCTTTTTCTCTTCTGCTTTTCTGTGATGTTCTGAGAGCTTCCAGTACCAGTGTTCTGACAGCAGCCCAGCGAGCAAGTCCTGTTCTGTATCAGACCCAAGTCATGTATCTGACCCAAGAATGCTGAACTAGAAACCAGGCTGTGTGGCACGTGAGACCTTGTGCGGGCTACGCGGCCCCCTCCTTGTGAATGCTGGAGTAAAGCAAAGGCGGTTTACAGACAGGCTTCAAGTGCTTCTGTGCAGGGTCTACAGGGGTCATGAGCATGGCTACAGGGTGTGATTGCAGACCCTGGGGTGAGAGAAGGCTCAGAGGTGATGTGTCACTCATTAGCTCTGCAGGGCACACCGTGTAGAAGTCTAGTCCACTTACCACGTCACTCCCAACTGCTGATGCCAGCAGCCACTCTCGGCCATGGTTCCCCTCCCCTGTGCTCCTAAACAACCGAGATCACTGGGTGTTTATTGGTTGATTGTCTGTCTCACTCACATCCCCTGGCCTGGAATATAAATTTTGAAAATTTGTCTTGTTCACCATGGCTTCACTTATATCTGTGGGTCTCACACAGAGTGAGTCCTTAATACATAATTTTTAAAAAAATTTGCCTATTGACTGCACTGCATGGCATGTGGAATCTTAGTTCCCCGCCCAGGGATCCGCTCTGTGCCCTCTGCACAGGCGGGGTAGAAGATTGAAGTCTTAACCACTGGACGGCCAGGGAAGCCCCCTCAATATGTAATGGTTGAATGGGTTGCTTTCCTCCAAGAGCAACTACTATTTCTAAGCTCTTTTATGTTAAGCTTACAGAAAATAATTTGCTAAATTTATCTCATATTTATGTGCCCCATAGATTTCTTATACATGTGTATGCTTGAAATTTTCATGTAAATGCTGCCCCATTGTACATGTCCCTTAACAACTTGCATTTGCTTTTCTGATCCCCAAATGTCTTCAAGACTAACCCGTGTTGATACTTGTAGTTATAGAACATTGATTTTACGATTGTGCTATGTTTCATTGAATGGATAAACCATAGTTTATTCATTCATTCCCATGCTGAGCTGTATTTAAGTCATTTTGGGGGGTCATTTTTACTTTTTAGAGGAAGGAGCCTCTGTATGCACATGTAGGAATTCTTCTCAGGTCCTTAGAGGAGGAATTGCTGGACCAGAAGTTATGTGTAACTTGAACTTGGCCAGATGTATCAAGTTGCCCAAATCGTAGGTATCATTTCTTGAAGTACAAGAACTCCATTTTCTATATCCTAATCAGCATTTTTACTATCATATTTAAAATGTTTGCCTCTCTGACAGATGTCTTCTGTGTCTTATTTTTTGTTTTAGCTTGCATTCCCTGTGTTATTGGGCACTATTATCTTTTTCCTCCCTGTGTTTATTGGTCCTTTCTCCCTGTGTTTCTTTTCTTCTGAATTGCTTGCTCATATTTTTTGCATGTTTTTCTCTTGGATTGTTTACCTCTTGTTGGTTTGATGGAGCTTTTTAGGAACTCTTTATAAAAATACATTGTAGTCCATTCACATGGCAAATCATCCCACAGTCTGTGGTTTTCTTTTCAGTTTACTTATGATGTCTTTTTCCTGTATATGTTTTAAATTTAATGCAGTATTTTCCTTCATATTTGATTTGTTTCTCTGTATCTTAAAGAAATCCTTCCTTGCTCTGATTTATAAAAATGTTCTATATTTCATTTTCAAGTTTAAAGTTCTCTTTCTACATGTTTGAGTTTTGAGGGGTATGATACAAGACAGGGATCTATCTGAACTAGTGTCATTTAAACATGTCACATAGTTATTTGAATAAGAAACCCAAACACATGCTTTGAAGATCAGAATAATGTTATAAAATGTAAACTGAGTGGTCTTGTTCTCACCTCTGCCCTTTCACCCTCCTCTCTTCATGCAGGCAGTCCGGTTCTTATGTTGTTCTGTGTTTCTGTCTGCAGATAAAGCAATAGGAAAATATAGTCTAAGTTGAACTGTTTATTTTGTGTTGGAGTATGGCCAGTTAACAATGTTGTGATAGTTCCAGGTGAACAGTGAAGGGACTCAGCCATACATACACATGTATCCATTCTCCCCCAAACTCCCCTCCCATCCAGGCTGCCACATAACACTGAGCAGAGTTCCCTGTGCTCTGCAATAGGTCCTTGTTGGTTATGCATTTAAAATATAGCAGTGTGTACCTGCTTACTTTCTCTTTCTTGAGTTAAGTAGCATGCTCATACATTCTGCTTGGGATGTTGCTCTTCTCACTCGACTATTTCTTCTTCAGGGCCTGTACAGGGAGCTCCTCATCCTCTTTTTCAGCTGAATATTGTTCTGTTCCGCTGAGCCCTCAGGATGTGATTAACCATTTTCCTCTCAGAGGGATATTTGGGACATCCCCAAGCCTTTTCTGGTTATTACTAAACAATACAGCAATAAATGACCTTATCCACACACCATTTCACAGGTGATGAGCTCCCAGGAGTGGGGTGCCTGGGCAAAAGGGAAACGTGCATGTAGTTGTAATCATGATGGACATTGCTTGCTCGCCTTCACAGCTATTCAGTCATTCTGCACTTCTGCTGGGGTCCATGGGTGCAGCTCTTTCCTCACAGGCTTGTCAGTAGCAGGTGGTCAAGTCTGTAAACTTCTGACTGGTGAGAAATGCTATCAAGGGTATGACTTGCATTTTCATTCCTTTATTTTCCATTTTAGATTAAAAAAAATTGAGTTGTAACTACAATTAAGCACACACATCTAAGCTCAGTGGTTGCATAATATATGTCTGCACCCATACAGCCTCCACTCAGGTAAAATACAGTGTTTTTAGCACCCTAGGTGGCTCTCATACCATCCCAGTCAGTATCCATCACCAAAACCAAATTCTGTCATCACATGTTAGTTTTACATTATTTAAAACTGTGTAATTGGAATCCTAGATTAAATGCTCTTTTGTTTCTTTTGCTCATATCTAAAAAATACTGTGTTACGCTATGCATATGCACTCGTTCATTTCCGACTCTGCCACCCCATGGACTGTAGCCCACCAGGCCCCTGAGTCCATGGGACTCTCCAGGGAAGAATACTGGAGTGGGTTGCCATTTCTTTCTCCACTCTTACCATAGGATCCAGCAATCACACCTCTTGATACTTACCCAAAGGAGTTGAAAACTTATGTCTGCATAAATTAAGCCTGCATGTGGATGTTTACAGTAGCTTTCTTCATAAATGCCAACACTTGAAAGCAACCAAGATCTCCTTTGGTAGGTGAATAGATACATTAAATGTGGTACATCCAGACAATGTAATAGCATTCATCACTAAAAAGAAATGAGCCATCAAGCTATGAAAAGACACAGAGAGACTTTAAATGCATATTACTAAGTGAAAGAAACCAATCCTAGAAGGCAGTATAGATTCCAAATATATGACATCCTGGAAAAGGCAAAACTATGGAGATAATAGGTTGCCCAGGGTTGCTAGGATAAATGAGTGGAGCATAGGGAATTTTTAAGGCAATAAAACTACACTGTATAATACTATCATGGTGAATGCAAGGATGTGTGTGTGCTCCGTCATGTCTGACTCTTTTTAACCCACCAGTCTCTCTGTCCATGGAGTTCTCCAGGCAAGAATACTGGAGTGGGTTGCCATTTCCTACTCCAGGGGATTGTCCCACCCCAGGGATCGAACCTGTGTCTCCTGCACTGGCAGGCAGATTCTTTACCACTGAGCCCCGTGGAAGCCCACAATGGAGAATAAATGCTGTTATATTTTGTCCAAATTTATAGGCTGTACAATGCCAAGAGTGAACTGTTATGTAAATGATGGACTTCAGGCAGATGATGTGTTGATGTAGGTTCATCAGTTGCAACTAATGTCCACTCTGGGCTATGTGGATGGTGGGGGAGGTTATGCTCGTGNTGGAGAATAAATGCTGTTATATTTTGTCCAAATTTATAGGCTGTACAATGCCAAGAGTGAACTGTTATGTAAATGATGGACTTCAGGCAAATGATGTGTTGATGTAGGTTCATCAGTTGCAGCTAATGTCCACTCTGGGCTATGTGGATGGTAGGGGAGGTTATGCTCGTGTTGGGGCAGGAGTGCATAGGAAATGTCTGTGCCTTTCATTGATCTCAGTATTTTCTGTCATATGCATGTCAGCTCTGGGTTAGAGGTGAGGGCTGTACTTAATGCTTCTGCACAGTGCCTTGCTCTCCAAAGTTAATGGTGGTATGACTTGAATACATTTTTGATAAACCATCAGCTTACCTAAGTATCACTTTTAAAAATAAGGAAAGTAATTTAATTGTTTACAAATTTGTAAAATGAGAAATCTAAAAAAGTTGGATTAAATATTATATTCTGTTAAAAAAGATATTTAAAGAATGGATGGTTAAAATTCCCTCACGTTGGAAATCAAATGTTCCACGAAAGTTCCAAGATGGTCTTTGAAGGAGCTAGGATGGTTGGCGCCCTGGCGAAGGATGTTCTCATGTGAGAAGTTCCTCTGTTCTCAGCCCAGAGTTGTTTCTCCTATGTAAGCCCAGAGCTAGGAACCCAGTATTTCACACTCAGAATGTATGTGGAAAAATAGATTCTGTGAAACAGATTGGAAGGGACCAGAGGGAGTGCTTTTTTATTTAAATGGCTTGGCCTTAAGCATCATGAAAATAAACTATGGGGTTTTAACTCCTTTTTCTTTTATACATCTATGCTATTGATCTTTTGCTTTCTCTGTATTAGGAGTGGAAGTAATCTGTAATTCTTTATCCCTCGTTAATGAAACCATAACACTTCCCTGACTTTCTAAGCTGTCTGAGGTCCAAGGTGAGGCCAGCTCTCTCTCCATCCCCTGCTTGCTGTGAATAAATAATGAGCCATAAACGTCGTCTAGTGCTCCAACAGGAAGTACTGGCCGGGATCTGTCTGACCTGTACCTGTAATGAGACTTGCATCCCCATTTTCTGAAGACATGCCTATTTGTCACAGATCAAGTTTAATGGCATTTTTGTGGCCCGTGTTATATGGGATTGTTTAAACACTTTACAATCTTTAGATGATTGTCTTTTTAAGAAGGCTCAGTTTTGTTTTGCACTGTCTTTGCTCTGCACAGCCTTCTTCACAGATTATATTACAGATTAGATCCTTCCAATCAGGAGATAGTTTTAACTATTACTTGAGGTTTTAATGGCATGGTAGAAGTGAAAAGAATGGCAAAAGGAAACTTCATTTTATTTAAAATTTAAATAGGCATCAAGAATCTTTGCTTACACCTGTGGCTGATTCATGTCAATGTATGGCAAAACCAATACAGTACTGTAACGTAGAATAAAGTATTAAAAAAAAAAGAATCTTTGCTGAAGAAAGTCAGTTCAGATGGCATAGAGTCCAAAAATAGGAACGCACCTTTTCCCTTACACTTTTTATGCCTGCAGTAACTTGCAACCTGCTAGGCAGGTTCTTTTCTAAGTCCTCTCTAGGTCTAAAACACTTTCCTTGCCAAAAGTTAAAATATATGCTAAAAAAGTAAACATTGTATTTTTTTTTCTGGAGAAATTCATATTTCTAATAAAAAATCTTCCTACTTTGTTTTAGCTAAAATTCTGATCTTCATTATGCAGTTAAGGAATAACAAGAATTGTGAACATTTCATATAATCATATACAAATTATACTATTTATAAAAATTTTTATAGACTGTCTCTTCTTTTTGCTATCTGCCATTCCAAACCTGTATTAATTAGCCAAATGAGGAATGTATGCTATCTGCCATTCCAAATCTGTATTAATTAGCCAAATGAGGAATGTGTATGCTAATCTGAGAATGATCGGTGATACATATATCCCTAAACCAAAGAAACTTAAATCTGATTATTATTTAATTTGTATATAATTTGGAATTTTAAAACTCATCTTTATCTTAAAGTTTGTAAGCTATAGAACTAATGAGTGAATGGCACAGAATCTTACTCCCTCAAGTTCACTTAGAATTGGGAAAACCAGCTACACTGGTAATTATTTACTTAGTTTAAAGCTGTTTTTTCATTCTTGCTCGTGTTTTTATTTTTGGGCCATGCAGCATGCAGAATCTTAGTTCCCCAGTCAGGGACTGAGCCCTGCAATGAAGTGCAGGACCACCAGGGAAGTCCCTAGACTGGTTTTTAAACCAATTAAATAAATGTCACATATATATATTCTACTGATTAAATAACTGTTCATTGTTTTGAGCAGTTGGATTTGGGGGATGGTTCACCATGTTCCATCATGTTGCGATTGATAACTGATAGAGTAATAATCACAGCGATGGCACCTCCTGCGGACTTACTGCAGGTGGGGCTCAGCACTAAATCTTTTTTTAAACATCAGTGTTTCTTGCTGACACACATGGGTGAGAATCACCCAGAAGCTAGTCAGAATGCCCGGAGCCCCCACTTAGCTTTACTTAGTGAGAAAAAAACCCCTAAGGGACCTGAGAACCTGCATCTTTCCCTTGGTTGTTATGCACCCTGACATCTGGGACCTGTTGGCACTCTAAATGTCATATATTTTTTTTAAGAATAAAGAGACTGGATATTACTATCCTTGTCNACCTGCATCTTTCCCTTGGTTGTTATGCACCCTGACATCTGGGACCTGTTGGCACTCTAAATGTCATATATTTTTTTTTAAGAATAAAGAGACTGGGTATTACTATCCTTGTCTTCCTTCCCAAAGTGCTAAGCATAACGTGAACACCTGCTGTGGGTCTGGGATGCAGAGAGCTGTAAAAGAAACCTCACCGTCGCCGTAACGACGAACAGTGACAAGCACCAGGCTTGGCTCCAGGATATAGATAGTGAGGCAGCTCCCTGTGGCACAAAGGTGAAGAGGTGAGGAAACCCAACCGTTAGATAGACGGTAGTCACTTTCCTCACCCAGCCCCCACCCAGCCGAGAACTCACTATCTGCAGCGTCCTGTTCTAACAACTTTATCTGCATTTCTCCTATAGTGATTTTAATAACCTTCTTAGGTAGGTACTGACCCTATTCCAATGAGGGAGTCATTGATGGCCAAGTCCACATAGTCCGTAATCAGTAGGAGTAGAAATGGGACTCAGACTTTATGTCGGGAGTAGAGTTTTTCCCTTTAAGAAATGTAGTCTGTCTAGTGTGGGTAGGCTGGAGTCACAGCTGGGCAGAGGTCAGTAGAGGTCGTGCTGCTTCAAAGGATGAATGGATGGAGAAAACGTGAGGTATTTATATTAATAATTCAGCCTTAAAAAAGAAAGCAATCCTGCTTTTCTGCAGCAACATGGATGATCCTGAAGAAGATAATTCTAGGTGGGATAAATCAGACCCAGAAAGATAAATACTGCATGATCTCAGTTATATGTGGAATCTGAAAATGCTGAACTCATGAAAGCAGGGAGAAAGAGGTGGCTGCCAGGGGCTGGGGTCAGGGAGATGCTGGTCACAGGGTGCAAAGATTCAGTTATTCAGGATGAACGAATTCTGGAAGCTGAGGTCCAGCAGGGTGACAGTGGTTAGCAATATTGTGTTATGTACTTGAAATTTGTTAGGAAAGTAGGTCTTCAGTGTTCTCACCAGAGAAAGAAATAATAGGAGGGAGCGAGGAAGGAAGGAAGGGAGGGAGGAAAGAAAGAAAGAGAAAGAAAGAAAGAAAGGAAGAGAAAAAGAGAATGTGACGTTTATCATCAGCTTGACCGTGGTGATCATTTCACAATGCATTACATATGTGATGCATATGAAAACATCAAGTTGTACAAAACAGTTCCCATTTGTCACATATACCTCAATAAAGCTTAAAAAAGCAATGGTTCTCCTCTCAAAGACACTGCATCTGCCTTTAAGGGTGGATTCTCATGCGCTTTGGTGTGAATCGTGTCCATCTGACCCCTCAGAGAACTACTGACCTGGGATTACTTGTCCTCTTTTTCTCTACTCTGTTAAACATCACATCCCTGTCTTTCCCATGGGTCTCTAAATAAAATATCTGTCTTCTTACACCTTTCAATGAATGTAAGCTTCATGTCTTCCAGCTCCCTGTCTGCTTTAAAATAAAGGCACAAAGAGACTGAAGACAGGGTTTTATGTGGTTACTTCCGTCCATCTTGAGGATGCTTCTCCAGGTAGAAGTTGGAAAAGGTCAATTTTCAGGAGCTGAATGCTCTACTTAAAAGAATAAAAGGCAAGGGAACTCTTATATTTTCCTTCTGTGCAATTGCAGCATTTGACCATTATTATTGACTTTTTTCCTTTGAGGGAACATTGTGATGAATTGAATGATTAAAGAAAACCGTTTCCGTTTGTGCTGTTTTGCTCCTGATAACGCGAATCAGGATTGCATTCTACAATAACAAGGCTTAAAGGAATGCATTCTGTCTTGGCAATTGGGAGACTTCTCTTTTTTTCTTCCTTAAGGAAAAACTCACCTAACAGCTCAGAGATAATGAGACAAAAGACCAAGGAGAACAATGGTGCTAATGTGTGTCTCATCCTTCACATTCTCTGTGCAAAGCGCCTGCCATCATGTGCTATTATCCTTGTTNTTGCTCCTGATAACGCGAATCAGGATTGCATTCTACAATAACAAGGCTTAAAGGAAAGCATTCTGTCTTGGCAATTGGGAGACTTCTCTCTTTTTTTCTTCCTTAAGGAAAAACTCACCTAACAGCTCGGAGATAATGAGACAAAAGACCAAGGAGAACAATGGTGCTAATGTGTGTCTCATCCTTCACACTCTCTGTGCAAAGCGCCTGCCATCATGTGCTATTATCCTTGTTTTGCTGATGAAAAAATTAGCCTCAAAGGCACAAATGAGCCTTGCACATCAGTTTTCCTTTAAGTGATTTCTCTTTCTTCTGAAGTATAACAAAAGCATAGGAAAAAATGTTTGCAATTACCCTTACCCTCCAAATGCCAGATTTCGTCAACAAGCATTTGCTGAGTATGCACTAAGTTCTGAGTGGAGATATTCATATGTGGGCTTGGAAGGGACTAGATACAGGAAGGTGAACTGATGCAAGCCGGGTTGGGGTGGTCCTGGGAAATTCTAGCTGCACCAGTCTATTCACCCTTGGCCCCTTGTATGGCTGAGACTTATAAACCATCAGGATGTCCTTGGAATACTGAATGCAGAACGCTGTGTTCAGATTCTTCCAAATATTGCTGAGAAAGGGTTTTTTTCCTCCCCATCGAACCAGTGAAATGTAATTAAAAATTATCACATCACATTTAGACTGTGTGGGACAGATGAAAGACAAGGAGATTTGGTTCCAATTCTTACTCAGCCTTCTGAAGCAATTTTTTAGAAATGGGTTGGATGTCAGTGCTCTTGACTGTACAACCAAATGCTGATAAAAGTGGACTTTTTCTCGGGTTGTGGATTATGATGGTTATTATGTACTTCATGAAAGTACTTGTAAACTCTACATCTTTAATGTTTTTATTACTGTTGCTATTATTTTATTATTAAATTATGGTATAAAATCAACTTCATCAAAAACACTCACTAAAGGGGTATGCCATTTGTTCTTAGGTATCTGTTGCTTGGACTTCCTTAGTGGGTCATATGGTAAAGCATCTGTCTACAATGTGGGAGACCTGGATTTGATCCCTGGGTCAGGAAGATCCCATGGAGAAGAAAATGGCAACCCACCCCAGTACTCTTGCTTGGAAAATCCCATGGATGGAGGAGCCTGGAAGGCTACAGTCCACAGGGTTACAAAGAGTCAGACATGACTGAGCGACTTCACACCACAGGGATAGAAGGGCTTCCCTGGTGGCTCAGTGATAAAGAATTCACCTGCCAATGCAGGAGAGACAAGTTTGATCCCTGAGTCAGGAAGATCCCCTGCTGAAGGAAATGGCACCCCACTCCAGTATTCTTGCCTGGAGAATCCCATGGACAGAGGAGCTTGACAGGCTACAGTCCACGGGGTCACAGAAGAGTAAGATATGGCTTAGTGACTAAAAACACCAAAGGGGAGGGGAGAGTAAAGAAGATGTGAGTTTTTCCTGTTGGTGTTGATGCTAACAGTTGATTCCATAGAAACAGTTAGCATTTGGGGTTTTGTAATCTAAAGACATCACTTGACCTGTAGTATCCCACTTCAGTCTCACTTAAAATCTGGAAGCAGATAAGAAAAGTACTATATGTTTAGCCCTATTTTGTGTGATTGAAAAATTAGGCTCCTAAAGGGCTAGTCTATGGGAGTTCAACTTATAAATAACTGGCGCGTGCCCCCTGCCCAGGCTGGTTTTATCCACGAACGTGCCAAGCTCTTCTCTAGGCTGTCTGGTACCCTGTGGCTGACTTCTGGCGGCCATCTTGGATTCAGGAGGCTCTGATAGTATAGTCTTAGTGGTTCTCTTTGGCTCCAGCTGGTCTGAGCCTCTCTGAAGGTAAACTGGATCTGGTTTTCAGATACCCAGTAGTGGAAGTTGAGTATGTTTATACAATTTTTTTTTTAAAAGGAATTTGTATGTTTACTAGAACGAGGATGAATGTTGACTCATTTGCTAAGAAAATTAAGCACTTAAAAATATCATACTTTTAAAAACAACTCTTTGCTTTGTTTTTGAATTTGTTCAATTTTTTTTTGCCATATAACAACATGCATCAGCTGTAATTATACATGTATCCCCTCCCTCTTGAGGCTCCCTCTTGTTTCCCAATACTCTCCTCCAGGTCACTATAGAATGCCAGACTGGACTCCCTCTGCTATACAGCAGTTCAGTTCAGTCACTTAGTCGTATCCCACTCTTTACGACCCCATGAATTGCAGGCCTCCTTGTCCATCACCAACTCCCGNGTTTTTGAATTTGTTCTTTTTTTTTTTTTTTTTTGCCATATAACAACATGCATCAGCTGTAATTATACATGTATCCCCTCCCTCTTGAGGCTCCCTCTCCTTTCCCAATACCCTCCTCCAGGTCACTATAGAATGCCAGACTGGACTCCCTCTGCTATACAGCAGTTCAGTTCAGTCACTTAGTCGTGTCCCACTCTTCACGACCCCATGAATTGCAGGCCTCCTTGTCCATCACCAACTCCTGGAGTCCACCAAACTCTTGTCCATCGAGTTGGTGATGCCATCCAGCCATCTCATCCTCTGTCGTCCCTTTCTCCTCCTGCCCCCAATCCCTCTCAGCATCAGAGTCTTTTCCAATGAGTCAACTCTTTGCGTGAGGTGGCCAAAGTATTGGCGTTTTAGCTTTAGCATCATTCCTTCCANTCCTAGCTGTTCCTTGGCTTGTTGCATTATAATTCCAATTTATGTTCCCACCTGCATATAATCATTTTCCCTCTGTGTGTCTCTGTCCAGATTTCTCTTTTCTTATAAGGACAAGTCACTAAAGTTGGGCCCTCCCTGACCCTTTATGACCTCATCTTAACTTGATTACATCTCCAAAGGCCCTATTTCAAGTAAGGTCATGTTCACAGCATCTGACACTTAGCACACAATTTAACCCATAACAGCTACAGTGTTAGAATTATCATTTTTTTCCTGTGGATTTTTAATATAGCCTCTGTATTGTTACCTTAACATCATTATTGTTATACTATATGTGTAAATAAATACCCTGATTTTTATAGCTCCAGGAATGTCAACTTAGGCATCAATAAATTCACCATTTTTAAACAGCTATCAAGTCGTGGCTGTTACATAACACATCAGCCAGCACAATGGAAGCAAGGAGTTAGTTACTCTGAAAGTGCATTTCCAGCCCTGATAATTTTCAGTTGTTTCCCATGGAGCTTTGTATTTCATTGTCAGAGTGCAAAAAACATCTTCATTTCCATCAGAGAGCAAGTCTGTGTTGTGGTTACCAATGTGTTTTATTGGAGTCCCAAGGTGCTATAAGCAGCAGTGAAAGGAAAGGAACATGATAGCTGTTCTTACAGGAAGCAAAGAGGTGAAGAGAGATGCTTCCATCAGCCAACCACACACACACTCCTGATTGTATTAATACATGTCTACAGACTCAGAGCTTTCTGCTCAAGAAGAGTCTCATACCCTTATACGACTTTTACTCTGTACCTGTACTGTACTTGTGAGTGTGTGTGTGTATTACACACACACATGGTGGCTCAGATGGTTAAGAATCTGCCTGCAATGTGGGAGACTCAGGTTTGATCCCTGAGTCAGGAAGAGCCCCTGGAGAAGGAAATGGCTGCCCAGTCCAGTATTCTTGCCTGGGAAATGCCATGGGCAAAGGAGCCTGGCAGGCTATACTATGGGGTCACAAAGAGTTGGACATGACTGAGAAAGTAACACTTAAAAAAAATATTTTAGTATAAGTATACAAAAGGCATTGTGTAGTTATACTATATACAATGTAATATATGTATATATAATATATGATAGACATATGTACATATATGTGTATATTATGTAGAATATACTGAATGTTATATACTATATTATGGGCTTCCCTGGTGGCTCAATGGCAAAGAATTCTGCTAATGCAGGGGACGTGCATTTGACCCCTGGTCCAGGAAGATTCCCTGGAGAAGAACCCACTCCAGTGTTCTTGCTTGTGAAATCCCACGGACAGAGGAGCCCTGTGCTATAGTCCATGGGGTCACAGAGAGCTGGACATAACTTAGTGACTGAACAATAACTATACTATATTATGTATAGTATAGTTTATATTATGTACGTGTAGTATAACAGTGTAGTTGTACTAAATATATACATCTGTATATATACAAATGCTATAATAATGCACAATAAACATATATACATATGTCTAAGTATAGCATAGTTATACTGTATGTATATGTATTATAATACCATAATATATAAAAGCCATACCTAATATATATTATATACTTATATATAATATATACTTATCCTATATATTATACTACTTATGTTGTAATTAGATGGGTGGATTTTGAAATTAATTAATCTTTAGGACTTTGTAAAGCAAGGTCAGCTGTTAGCAATTTCATTTAAACCATTTTTATCCACAGATTTTGAAGACCTAACCTAAAGCACTTTGAAAATTCGATGTATCTAATAATATTGTGTCTCCTCTCCCTTTATAATATTTGCTGTTCAGAGTCCTTTGGAAAATGTCATAAGTGGATTTTACCCATCCTATCTCCTGTCTTTCATTTCATTGATTCTCCCAGGAAAGTCAGCTAAGTACACAACAATATCAGAAAGATGTGATTTTTTTAAAGCTTTTACAGCTAATATGATGCCATTTTCTAGACACCTTGGTGCACATTTTAGAGTATTCACACTTTTCTCAAAGGCAGCTTCCCAAATATCACTCATTTGTGATTTGTGCATTCCATAGACATACAATTTGGAGCTGGAAGGGGCCCCCATGATGAACATGGGTAAGCGGTCTAGGTGCCCAGTGGGTGGTGCCAGCCTGCAGTCCGGCATGTCATCTGCCAGGGACAGTGGCAACATTCAGGCACTCAGCTTCATTTGTCATTGCTGTTGTCATTTTCAACGCTATTTTGTAAAATAAAAATAAAACTGGGGAGGGAGATGAGGGTAAGGTAAGGAAGGGATTAAAGCTAGAGGCTGACGGGCACTCTGGGGCCTGGGTTTGTCCCACTTCTGCTGCCTGTTTGCTGCATCAGGTCACATGATGTCTGTGAGCTTCTGCTCACATCTGTAGACTGTTGATGACAATGGTCCGCATTGCCCAAGGGTCTAGGGAGTATGAATGCTGGTGTTGATACTTCTGTAGTCTTCAGAGCAGTGCCTGCTAATAGGAAACATTGTATAAATGTTAGTCATTGCTATTGTGTTATCACTGTATCTAAGAGAGGTAATGATGAATAACTTAAGAAAATAAACACAAAAAAGAAACGCTAAGTTGTCATTATAAACACTTCCAATAGTGACAGCACGTAAGGAGTGTGCAATGTATGGGGGGTGATTTCCTTCTTTCTGACCACTCCTTACAGACAGAGAATCTCATTGAAACAGTTGTACCACAGCTAACTGGTAACAGCAACATCCTCCAAGGACGAACAGGACACTAGATGGAAATTGTCTTGTACAGAAGGTTTTATCCTGATGCTTTATTGATTGTTAAACATCTAGATCTGTTTTAATTCTTTGGCTGTTGATTCTAACCACTGGTTTGGAAAACAAACCCGACCTTATTAGAACTGAGTATGTGTAATATTCATTCAAGGGAGAAATAATGATGGGCCACAGGACTCACATCTGTAAACTACAAACACATACAGATGATACATGGGCTTCCCAGGTGATGCAGTGGTAAAGAATCTGCCTGCCAATGCAGGAGACGTAAGAGATGTGGGTTCAGTCCCTGGGTTGGGAAAATCCCCTAGAGAAGGAAATGGCACCTCTCTCCAATATCTTGCCTGGAAAATCCTATGGACAGAGGAGCCTGGCAGACTACAGTTCATGGGGTCACAAAGAGTGGGACATGACTGAGCATGCCTGCATGCATAAACCAGAGTGGTGATCTAAAGCAGATGGTCGGGACCTCGGGGAAGATGGCGGAGGAATAGGACGGGGAGAACACTCTCTCCCTCGCTACTTCATCAAAAAAACATTTCAAGCTGAATAAACTCCACAAAACAACTTCTGAATGCTGGCAGAGGACATCAGGCATCCAGCAAAGCAGATCATCGGCTACAAAAAGAGGTAGGAATAAATATAAGGGACGAGAAAAAAGACAAAGGAGGTAGGGAGGGAGCCCCGTCCCGGGAAGGGAAGCCTGTCCCGGGAAGAGACTGGTAAGAAGAGAGAGCTCCAGTNGCACAGAGTCGGACACGATTGAAGTGATTTAGCAGCAGCAGCAGCAGCAGTCCTTTAAAAAGGCACATCTATCTGTTGGGTAAATTAAATCACTAAGGCTTATGGTATGAATTTTCTTTTCTGTTTTGTCTCAAAGTGAGTTCTGCAGGCTAGAAGTCCACAGTCGAGACGCCAGCAGAGCCATGCTGTCTCTCAAGTTTCTAGTGGATGATACTTCCTTGCTTCTTTCTCGACTCTAGTGGTTCTGGCAGTCCTAGCTGTTCCTTGGCTTGTTGCATTATAATTCCAATTTATGTTCCCACCTGCATATAATCATTTTCCCTCTGTGTGTCTCTGTCCAGATTTCTCTTTTCTTATAAGGACAAGTCACTAAAGTTGGGCCCTCCCTGACCCTTTATGACCTCATCTTAACTTGATTACATCTCCAAAGGCCCTATTTCAAGTAAGGTCATGTTCACAGCATCTGACACTTAGCACACAATTTAACCCATAACAGCTACAGTGTTAGAATTATCATTTTTTTTCCTGTGGATTTTTAATATAGCCTCTGTATTGCTACCTTAACATCATTATTGTTATACTATATGTGTAAATAAATACCCTGATTTTTATAGCTCCAGGAATATCAATTTAGGCATCAATAAATTCACCATTTTTAAACAGCTATCAAGTCTTGGCTGTTACATAACACATCAGCCAGCACTGATGTGCTGGAATCAAGGAGTTAGTTACTCTTGAAGGAAATGGCAACCCACTCCAGTGTTCTTGCCTGGAGAATCCCAGGGATGGTGGAGCCTGGCGGGCTGCCATCTATGGGGTCGCACAGAGTCGGACACGATTGAAGTGACTTAGCAGCAGCAGCAGCAGCAGTCCTTTAAAAAGGCACATCTATCTGTTGGGTAAATTAAATCACTAAGGCTTATGGTATGAATAAGGAATCAAGGAGTTAGTTACTCTGAAAGTGCATTTCCAGCCCTGATAATTTTTAGTTGTTTCCCATGGAGCTTTGTATTTCATTGTCAGAGTGCAAAAAACATCTTCATTTCCATCAGAGAGCAAGTCTGTGTTGTGGTTACCAATGTGTTTTATTGGAGTCCCAAGGTGCTATAAGCAGCAGTGAAAGGAAAGGAACATGATAGCTGTTCTTACAGGAAGCAAAGAGGTGAAGAGAGATGCTTCCATCAGCCAACCACACACACACTCCTGATTGTATTAATACATGTCTACAGACTCAGAGCTTTCTGCTCAAGAAGAGTCTCATACCCTTATACGACTTTTACTCTGTACCTGTACTGTACTTGTGAGTGTGTGTGTGTATTACACACACACATGGTGGCTCAGATGGTTAAGAATCTGCCTGCAATGTGGGAGACTCAGGTTTGATCCCTGAGTCAGGAAGAGCCCCTGGAGAAGGAAATGGCTGCCCAGTCCAGTATTCTTGCCTGGGAAATGCCATGGGCAAAGGAGCCTGGCAGGCTATACTATGGGGTCACAAAGAGTTGGACATGACTGAGAAAGTAACACTTAAAAAAAATATTTTAGTATAAGTATACAAAAGGCATTGTGTAGTTATACTATATACAATGTAATATATGTATATATAATATATGATAGACATATGTACATATATGTGTATATTATGTAGAGTATACTGAATGTTATATACTATAGTATGGGCTTCCCTGATGGCTCAATGGCAAAGAATTCTGCTAATGCAGGGGACGTGCATTTGACCCCTGGTCCAGGAAGATTCCCTGGAGAAGAACCCACTCCAGTGTTCTTGCTTGTGAAATCCCACGGACAGAGGAGCCCTGTGCTATAGTCCATGGGGTCACAGAGAGCTGGACATAACTTAGTGACTGAACAATAACTATACTATATTATGTATAGTATAGTTTATATTATGTACGTGTAGTATAACAGTGTAGTTGTACTAAATATATACATCTGTATATATATAAATGTTATAATAATGCACAATAAACATATATACATATGTCTAAGTATAGCATAGTTATACTGTATGTATATGTATTATAATACCATAATATATAAAAGCCATACCTAATATATATTATATACTTATATATAATATATACTTATCCTATATATTATACTACTTATGTTGTAATTAGATGGGTGGATTTTGAAATTAATTAATCTTTAGGACTTTGTAAAGCAAGGTCAGCTGTTAGCAATTTCATTTAAACCATTTTTATCCACAGATTTTGAAGACCTAACCTAAAGCACTTTGAAAATTCGATGTATCTAATAATATTGTGTCTCCTCTCCCTTTATAATATTTGCTGTTCAGAGTCCTTTGGAAAATGTCATAAGTGGATTTTACCCATCCTATCTCCTGTCTTTCATTTCATTGATTCTCCCAGTAAAGTCAGCTAAGTACACAACAATATCAGAAAGATGTGATTTTTTTAAAGCTTTTACAGCTAATATGATGCCATTTTCTAGACACCTTGGTGCACATTTTAGAGTATTCACACTTTTCTCAAAGGCAGCTTCCCAAATATCACTCATTTGTGATTTGTGCATTCCATAGACATGCAATTTGGAGCTGGAAGGGGCCCCCATGATGAACATGGGTAAGCGGTCTAGGTGCCCAGTGGGTGGTGCCAGCCTGCAGTCCGGCATGTCATCTGCCAGGGACAGTGGCAACATTCAGGCACTCAGCTTCATTTGTCATTGCTGTTGTCATTTTCAACGCTATTTTGTAAAATAAAAATAAAACTGGGGAGGGAGATGAGGGTAAGGTAAGGAAGGGATTAAAGCTAGAGGCTGACGGGCACTCTGGGGCCTGGGTTTGTCCCACTTCTGCTGCCTGTTTGCTGCATCAGGTCACATGATGTCTGTGAGCTTCTGCTCACATCTGTAGACTGTTGATGACAATGGTCCGCATTGCCCAAGGGTCTAGGGAGTATGAATGCTGGTGTTGATACTTCTGTAGTCTTCAGAGCAGTGCCTGCCAATAGGAAACATTGTATAAATGTTAGTCATTGCTATTGTGTTATCACTGTATCTAAGAGAGGTAATGATGAATAACTTAAGAAAATAAACACAAAAAAGAAACGCTAAGTTGTCATTATAAACACTTCCAATAGTGACAGCACGTAAGGAGTGTGCAATGTATGGGGGGTGATTTCCTTCTTTCTGACCACTCCTTACAGACAGAGAATCTCATTGAAACAGTTGTACCACAGCTAACTGGTAACAGCAACATCCTCCAAGGACGAACAGGACACTAGATGGAAATTGTCTTGTACAGAAGGTTTTATCCTGATGCTTTATTGATTGTTAAACATCTAGATCTGTTTTAATTCTTTGGCTGTTGATTCTAACCACTGGTTTGGAAAACAAACCCGACCTTATTAGAACTGAGTATGTGTAATATTCATTCAAGGGAGAAATAATGATGGGCCACAGGACTCACATCTGTAAACTACAAACACATACAGATGATACATGGGCTTCCCAGGTGATGCAGTGGTAAAGAATCCGCCTGCCAATGCAGGAGACGTAAGAGATGTGGGTTCAGTCCCTGGGTTGGGAAAATCCCCTAGAGAAGGAAATGGCACCTCTCTCCAATATCTTGCCTGGAAAATCCTATGGACAGAGGAGCCTGGCAGACTACAGTTCATGGGGTCACAAAGAGTGGGACATGACTGAGCATGCCTGCATGCATAAACCAGAGTGGTGATCTAAAGCAGATGGTCGGGACCTCGGGGAAGATGGCGGAGGAATAGGACGGGGAGAACACTCTCTCCCTCGCTACTTCATCAAAAAAACATTTCAAGCTGAATAAACTCCACAAAACAACTTCTGAATGCTGGCAGAGGACATCAGGCATCCAGCAAAGCAGATCATCGGCTACAAAAAGAGGTAGGAATAAATATAAGGGACGAGAAAAAAGACAAAGGAGGTAGGGAGGGAGCCCCGTCCCGGGAAGGGAAGCCTGTCCCGGGAAGAGACTGGTAAGAAGAGAGAGCTCCAGTCTCCAGGAAACTCTCACACAGCCGTGTCTAGGTCAACTTGGGAAGCACGGACGGCAACAGGACAGGAAGGAAAAATGGGTGATTAAAACCAAGGGAATACGAATCCAGCAGCGGGTCCCCAGCGGATAGGCAGCGCAAGCGCCAGCCCGCGGCCCCGGCGAGCGGGGCTGGGCAGGGAGGAGCGGATCCGCCAGCCGCGACCCGCCAGCTGCGACCCAGCAGCCGCAGTTTTCTGGCAGGCGGACCGCGGGGATTTTCGCGAGAATCAGGTCGGTAACGCGGCCAGACTCGGGTCCGTGCGTGGACAGGGCAGTCTGGCATGGACTGGCACCAGACTGGGAGATAATAATCACCACGCGGAAGGCTCGCGACAGTCCCGCGCACAGAACAAAGGACCGAGTGGCAATAGCCGGTCGGTCGCACGAGGGAATTGCGCCCGCCCAATTTCCTAGCTACTCGGACTTGGGAAGGGAACAGAGCGCAGGACCAGCCAAATCTGCGCCCCGGGGGCTTCCTGAGCCGAAACTGAGTGGCTCAGACCCGGGAG
>SJYW01042787.1:2246176-2291291 GCA_006410735.1 Raphicerus campestris
AAGAATTGATGCTTTTGAATTGTGCTGTTGGAGAAGACTCCTGAGAGTCCCTTGGACTGCAAGATCAAACCAGTCAGTCAATCCTAAAGGAAATCAGTCCTGAATATTCATTGGAAGGACTGACGCTAAAGCTGAAACTCTCAATACTTTGTCCATCTGATGCAAAGAACTGACTCATTTGAAAAGACCCTGATGCTGGGCAAGATTGAAGGCTGGAGAAGAAGGGGACGACAGAAGATGAGATGGTTGGATGTCATCCCCAACTCAATGAACATGAGTTTGAGTAAACTCCAGGATTGGCAATGGAAAAGGAAGCCTGGTGTGCTGCAGTCCATGGGGTTACAAAGAGTAGGACACGACTGAGCAACTGAACTGAACTGATGTGATATAACAGGATGCCTACAGCACTGCCTCTAGTATTCTTGCCAAATATATTTAAATATAACCTAATCATGACAAAACAAGGAAATTCAGAATGTTAGGCTCACCGTTCTAGCCTCTTCAATTCTTTAAAATGTCATTGTAAAACACAAAACAAGTAAAGGGAAAGCTGCTGCTGCTGCTGCTGCTGCTAAGTTGCTTCAGTTGCCGACCCCATAGACGGCAGCCCACCAGGCTCCACCGTCCCTGGGATTCTCCAGGCAAGAGTACTGGAGTGGGTTGCCACTGCCTTCTCCGGAAGGGAATACTGCTCTACCTTAAAAAGACAGGCCCTTTTCTCACCATGTGAGAAAACAGCAAGATGGTGCCCATCTGTAAACCAGGAAGGGCTCTTGGAACAAAATCTGCCTGTATCTTGATCTTGGACTTCCCAGCCTCCAGAACTGAGACATAAAAGCCAGTCCACTGCAACATGAGATTTTGACTTGGAGTATGTATCAGTTTTTAAAATGCATATACAGGGTATCGGGGAACAACTGGAACAATGTAAAAGCAGATTATATATCAGATGATATTATGAATCAATGTTAAATTTCTTATGTATATTCATGGTGTTGAATACTCACAATATTGCACTTATAAATAGAGCAAAAAACAAAAATATGTAAGGAAGCATAGAGAATGGTGCAAAATGTTAAAAACTGGTGAATCTAGGTAAAGGACATAGAGTATACATCATTATAATATTCTTTTGCTTTTCCTATAGCTTAAATTGTTAAAAATAAAAACAATGAAAAATAATTATAAAAATACTTGAGAACCTGAGATCACTGAATAAATGCCTGACTCATATGTACTGAGTCAGGCATATGACTCATATGTACTCATATGTATAAACCTAATCTATTGCCAGCATTGATAAAGAGGCTTAAAGAAAATGACCCAATGCCAGGAAAAAGAATATACTTACCAGTAATGTTCATGGGACACGACTGAGCGACTGAACTGAACTGAAGTGAACTGAACTGAACTGAATGTTCATGGGACATTCACTGCCACAGGGCTCTAGTTGCTGGGCTCAAGCAATAACTAATCCTTGAGGGTCTGGGCCATAATGTAAACCTGAAACTTCCAGCTAATAAACAGGGCACCTGGGGCTTATGAAAAAAAAAAAATAAAAAAAAATAAAGCAGATGGTCTATGGGGTATGTAGGGTGTATGACCTTTCAAGGAAGGCAGTGGAAATGAAAAGTTCTATTGGATCAAGAGAAATATGTACTTGACACATTATCAGATAATTAAAATCTTTTCCATCCTGAAAAGAAAACCCTATCAAAATTGTGAGGCCTGCAAAGGAGAGGAATTCCCTGGCAGGGATAAAATGGGCTCCTGCTGCTGGGCGAGCATGGATGCGCCCCACCCGAGGAGTGTGATCATCTAATTTATGATGCAGTCAGCATCGTTTCTGTGGCATGAAGGGCACTAATATTAGTAATGGTGATGGTACTCTTGCCTGTGATGGTGCAGACTGAGGGGCTTTGTATGTTTGAAAAAATCTAGAGAGGCAAACACTTGGCAAGATGCCACTTCATGTTAAATTTCTGGACTGAGTCCAGAAGAGTTTCAGGTGACAGAACCTTCCAGAACCATGGCTGGGCATTGGGATACACTGATCTACTGTGAACTTAATTGAAGGAGAAGCAGCTACATAAACAGGATGCAATATTTCCAGTTCCCTCTCTGGTGATTTCTTTTTCTTTAGATGACTCACTTGATTTTGGGTGTCTGTGAAAAGTGTTGGGTAGTCATAGATGCTATATAAATTTACAGAGCTTCCTGGATTGTTATAAAAGATGCAGTACAGTTACAAAGACCATATAAAGCAGATTTTTAATCCCCATAATTCCCTTTCTTCACTGAATGACCTTGGGCTTCAATCAAGTTCATCCGAGTTGTCCCTGGTTCTTCTTCCTCAGAAATGTGGGAAGTAGACAGAGGATGAGATGGTTGCATGGCATCACCGACTCAATGGACATGAGTTTGAGCAGGCTCTGGGAGGTGGTGAAGGACAGGGAAGCCTGCTGCATTGCAGTCCATGGGGTCGTGAAGAGTCAGACATGACTTAGAGACTGAACAACACAATTTTGAATGGAAAGACATAACATATACAACTCACAGGAGATTTTTAGCCAGACCTTTATATATGGATGAAAGATAGCTGAGGCGGGCAGTGTTAAATATCCCCTTGCAGTGAAATTTTCATTTAATGCATCATTGTGGCCTCCGACCCTGAACGGGGCAGTTATGAATACATTCTGTTCATGTCCATTTTTGTTGCTCCCAAAGGCAGACTCAGTCCCATTATTATATTTATTATGACATTAAAAGGCATAGTTCCTTTTATGCTCTCAAGGAATCAAAGGTTTCATTTCCTTTAGGGTGAAGCTAATTATGTTGGAAGATTTCCATTCAAATTATTTTTAAAAGGATGATCCCTTATGACTTGCAAGGTGTGACTTAAGGAATAAAAAGCTAAGTGAGAAGCGATCCCATCCAAGTGAATGGAAGAGAGCTGCCTTTTTAGTAACTGAGCCTCTGATATGTCTCAAGCACAACATAAGCAAATCAGACACTGGATTTTCATCTCCTAAACTGTTCTTTCTTAGATTATGTACTGAATACCTACTATGTGCCAAGACACAAGACAAACCTGTGTCTTCATGGAGCTTGTTTACTGATGCAGGAAACCAAAGATTACATAGATAAACATAGCCCAGAAAGCCAGAGAGTGATAGTTACTCTGAAGGGAATAAAGCCACGCCAAGGTTCCTAGAACAGCATCTCTATAAGAATCTGATACTATAGCATGGAAATCTCTTTTTCTTAAATTCTTCAATGACTTCTTATAATTCAGAGCAAAAAGAATCCAACATCTTCGTGGTTTTGCCGCTTTTGGTATCAAATTGTACAAACTCCCTGCGCTCAGTGTGTTCCCGCCACGCTTTCCTCTTCCCGCTCCTTGACTTTTACAGAGGTTTCCCTGCCTCCTCACCTTTTCTGCTGACTCCTCTGTCTGTGATTGTGTTCTGCACCTTTTCACGTGATTCTTCCCTTTTCGCTTTCAGGTCTCAGCTCCAGTGCTTCCTCAAAAGAGGGGCATTCTTGACATCCTTGCTAAATTTACCCGTCTCACCATGCTTACCTTTTTCTGTTTCACGTGTTGCTCATAGCTCCTATCTTCTTGGCTTTCTTGTTTACAGTGTATTTCCTCCCACCAGGATTTAGCATTGTGATCAATAGATCTCACCTGTGTTTATTCACTGCTGAATCGTTGCCTAGAAGAATGCCTGGCATACAGTAGGTAATGAGCAGATATTTGTTAAATAAGTGGACATACTGCTTCTTTGAAATATCTGGATAAAACTTAAGAAGGTAAAAATCAAATCCCTTCTGAGACCCAACTGAGAGGAATTTTATTATTTGTTAGACGATATATCATTTACACATCATTGCTGTAGCGTATCATCAAAGATGGATAAAGTTAAAATCAGGGAAGGTGACTAGGGCACTGTTCAAGTAATGATTTAAGGGCTGAAGGTGCAGTTACCATCTCATATTCCACCTTAAATGCTCTGCACCTGAAGACTGGAATCATGAAATGACTAGCTGGAGAAATCGAATTTGCTAATTGTGTTGCGTTTTGGAAACCAAAGACAGTGTGCAAACACACATCTTCAATGCATTCCAGTATTTGCGTTTCAAAGGAAAACATGAAACGACAGGCTGGAAACAAATATTATTCTGAGGAAAGAAAAGAGAAAAAAGATTTCTCAGAATTTTTTTTTTCATCAAGATCTTAGTGTAGAAAAAATGGTGCCATCATCATATAAGTGCCACTGGTTGTTACTCCAAATATGTTTTGCTTATTAATTTAAGATCAGCTCTAAGTTTGCCCTCAAAGCCGTATTTCCTTCTGTGACCATGTGCAGGTAGTGGTGTTGTTTTTAGACCCTGAACGTGGGAGTTTTGTGAAAACCTGGAGTGTGTCATGAGGTCTGCTGTGCTCTGGACACGTGACTGTGTAGCCGGCCGTATGACACATCTCAGAGGAAGCGTCTATGCTCAAGAATCCAGGAGCGAGGAGTAGCCAGAGAGAGAATTAATATCTTCCAAGAAGGTGAGGTTTCCTTTGTTCTAAATCCTGTCAAAGCTCACTTTTCCATGAGGCTCCTTTGAAGCCTTGATTTCAGGATGAATGAAAACTCATCATTAGAAACCACGGAACCTCACTCAGTCACAGTTGGAGCTCAGTCGTTCAGTGTCCTTCCAAAACAGCCCTCTGTAGAGGAAAGCTTTGGCATCTGGATCATTTGCATCCGTTCAGGCAAATGAGAGCACCTTCCCCTCCCCCAGTGGCACTTTCCTGCAGTTCAGATGTCTTATCTTCCTTTGAGAGAGCTCCTGTCTGCACATTTTTGCCCGTACAATTGAGTCTTGGTCTTAGGTCAGCTGGGTTCAAGGGCTTCCCACGTGGCTCACCTGCCAATGCAGGAGACATGGGTTTGATCCTTGGGTCAGGAAGATCTCTTGAAGAAGGAAATGGCAACCCACTCCAGTGTTCTTATCTGGAGAGTCTCCATGGACAGATTCCCATAGACATCATTAAGAGTTGGATGCCACTGAGCGACTAAACTGCTGAGGTCAGCTGGACCCCTGGGTGGAGATGCCTCCCTGGCCTACAGCACCATGGCCCTGTGAAAGCCCTGGACCCAAGGCAGGCTTCTCTCACCCCCTATACCCTGACTTATCATGGGTCTGTGTTCCAATTAAACCAGGCTCTTGCTTCAGTTCAGTTCAGTTCAGTTGCTCAGTTGTGTCCGACTCTTTGTGACCCCCATGGACTACAGCATGCCAGGCCTCCCTGTCCATCACCAACTCCCAGAGCTTGCTCAAACTCATGTCCATCGAGTTGGTGATGCCATCCAACCATCTCATTCTCTGTCTTCCCCTTCTCCTCCTGCCTTCGATCTTTCCCAGCATCAGGGTCTTTTCAAATGAGTCAGCTCTTCGCATTAAGTAGCCAAAGTATTGGAGTTTCAGCTTCAGCATCAGTCCTTCCAATCAATATTCAGGACTGATTTCTTTTAGGATTGCCTAGTTTGATCCCCTTGCAGTCCGAGGGACTCTTAAGTCTTTTCCAATACCATTGTTCAAAAGTATCCATTCTTCAGCGCTCCGCTTTCTTTATAGTCCATACACGACGACTGGAAAAACCATAGCTTTGACTAGATGTAACTTTGTCAGCAAAGTAATGTCTCTGCTTTTTAGTATGCTGTCTAGGTTGGTCTTGTCTTGTCTTCCACGGAGCATCTTTTAATTTCATGGCTGCAGTCACCATCTGCAGTGATTTTGAAGCCCCCCACAATAAAGTCTCTCATTGTTTCAACTGTTTTCCCGTCTATTTGCCACGAAGTGATGGGACCTGATGCCATGCTCTCAACATTCAATTGAAGTCAACATTCTGAATGTTGAGTTTTAAGCCAACTTTTTCTCTCTCCTCTTTCACTTTCATCAAGAGTCTCTTTGATTCTTCTTCACTTTCTGCCATAAGGGTGGTGACATCTGTATATTTGAGGTTACTGATATTTTTCCTGGCAATCTTGATTCTAGCTTGTGCTTCCTCCAGCCCAGCATTTCACATGATGTACTCTGCATATAAGTTAAATAAGCAGGGTGACAATATACAGCCTTGACATATTCCTTTCCTGATTTGGAACCAGTCTGTTGTTCCGTGTCTAGGCTCTCACATAGAACTACATTGTATCTGTTGGATGGGAGTTTGGATCCTGGGGTGCTTTCCTTTCTCTTTTAAAAAATATTTACTGCTTTATGTATCTGGTTTGTGCTGTTTGTCTTAATTGCAGCATGCTGGGTCTGCTCCCAAGACCAAAGACTGAACCCTGGCCCCCTGTGTTGGGAGCGTGGAGCCCCAGCCCCTGGACCACCAGGGAAGTCCTGGATGCTTGTCTCTTAGCTTCTGTGATTCCTGCCTCACCCACCTTGCACAGCCCTGTCCTTGCTCAGACGTTCCTCCTTCATATCAACCTGCTGGGCTCCAGGTGGGAGAGGGTGCACTGTTCCTGAATATCCCCCAGCACCTCCAAGGCACACAGTGTTTTTCAAGACACATTGCTATCTGCTTTTTTTCCCCACTTCCACTTCCCGTGGCTCAGCTGTCCCCCACTCCAGGCTCTGCCTTGTTACCCACCTCGGGCCAAGGCTCTGCTGTGGGTGTTTCTCCTCTCCTCGGCCCCGTCCTGTCTCACTTCTGCAGTTCTGGCTGCTGAGTCACACCCTGCCGCCACCTTGTCCCTAAAGCTCACAATGAAACGGGGAGCTCTTCCAGAATGCGGATCCAAGTTCCTGCTGGAAGTTCAGTCTTCCTGATGAGGATCCAGTTTTCCTTTTTGGAGATGAAGATACAGATGGTTGCCAGGCCTTTTTCACTACCAGGTGAAAATGAAAAAGAAGTCTGCCTACTTTAAATAATTAGAATATAGAGACAGAATTTCCAAAGCATTAAGATCCTGTTAATAAATGTTTCATATTCTTTTATAATTCACACATTCTCTGTAGATGAAATTGGTGAAGTTGATGACTTTAAATATAGACAAAGAAGATACAAGGCTATAAATCTGAGAATCTAAAAAGGGCAAAACAATGAAGACAATTAAAATTAGCTAATATATTTTTATTATAGTTCTTAAAAGAAAGTACCTAATACCTAATGTCTGATTTCTATTTGAAGATTTTAATATAGACATTAAGCTTCATTATATATGTTTCTAAGTAATAATCTACTTTCACCAATTTTTCAATCTAATTTCTGGAATTGAACTATAATTTTTGATAATTAAGACATATATGCTTGAATATTGCTTTAAAAATGACTTGATATAAACTGAAACATNTGGGAGGATTGTGCTGGGCTTGCTTAAAAGTGCTCTGGAGACCAGGCTGTAACTTGAGTGGACTTGCTCCACTCCAGGAAGGTAAGGTTGGCCTCAGAATGTTGTCTCTTCTGTGGCCTGAAGCCTCACTAAAACGACTGAGTGTAGCTTTAAGGATCTCAGTTGGGATGCTGCTGGCTTAGCTGTGATGGTTGGGCAAGGGCATTGAGACCTGAGACTGTGGTCCTTAGATGATCGGTGTAGCAGTGGGTGCTTTTGAATTGTGGTGCTGGAGAAGACTCTTGAGAGTCCCTTGGACAGCAAGGAATGAAACCAGTCCATCCTAAAGGAAATCAACCCTGAGTATTCATTGGAAAGACTGATACTGAAGCTGAAGCTCCAATCCTTTGGCCACCTTTTCGACTTAAAAATTAGCCACAGGCTGAAAACAGAGAGGGTTTTATTCAGTGGGAAAATCTTAGGACTTCAAGCCTGGGAGACAGCGTCTCAGGAAGCCCTAAGAGACTGCTGCGAGGAGGTGGGAGAGGGAGTCAGGCTATACTGTTTGCAACAAAGGAGGCAGGCAGTCTGAACATCAAAGATTACTGTTAATAAGGAAAAACAGACATCAAGTTAACACATTTAGTGTTCTTCTGTGTATGGGAAGATGCANAGAGGGTTTTATTCAGTGGGAAAATCTTAGGACTTCAAGCCTGGGAGACAGCGTCTCAGGAAGCCCTAAGAGACTGCTGCGAGGAGGTGGGAGAGGGAGTCAGGCTATACTGTTTGCAACAAAGGAGGCAGGCAGTCTGAACATCAAAGATTACTGTTAATAAGGAAAAACAGACATCAAGTTAACACATTTAGTGTTCTTCTGTGTATGGGAAGATGCAGGAGTCTGGCATTATTGACATCATTCCTTTCATATGCATCTCAGCTATCTGGGGCCAGAATCTTTTTTTTTTTTTTTAAATCTCTCACATCCCCCTCTCCCCACCTAACATCCCCCTCTCCCAACCCAGCTCCTCAGCAAGCACCATGTGGGGGTGGCCGGCATCTGCTGGATCGCAGCTATCGTTTTCCCTTTCCAGAGCCTTCATTCACATTTGGAGGCTGGAAATCGCTGAAAGCTGTTTCATCCTTTTTAGCTGATGTGGCAGGGGATATTCCACTTCACAACCTGATGCAAAGAGCCAACTCACCAGAACAGACCCTTATGCTGGGAAAGACTGAGGGCAGGAGGATAAGGAAAAGATGGTTAGATTGCATCACCGAGTCAATGGACAAGTTTGAGAAAACCCTGGGAGATAGTGAAGGACAGGGAAGCCTGATGTGCTGCAGTCCATGGGCCACAAAGAACTGGACATGACTTAGCCACTAAACAACAAGAACAGCAACAGTGCAGCGGTGGGTGCGGCGGAGATAAAAATTTCCTGGATTTTGTAGCATTTCTTGGATGAAAACTGGAGTCTCCTTTTTACCCAGTGCCTGTCCTGAATAGCGTATGTGGGAAGGAGAAACACTTGGCAAGGTTTAAGACTGAGTCTCACGAGCACAGCATAATAACAACACTCACACTCAGTACCTTTTCCTTGTCTAATTAGATGATAACTATATATATTCAGTTTCAGCTCTTGTGTCATCAGCATTTCAGGTGGAGATACGGAAGAAGGAATTGGCCAAAAGGTCATTTTCATTTTTTCTACCTTGTCTAGGAGCCAAGACCTTGAGGCAGTTTCTTTTAAGTGATGTCCCAGATTCTCAGGCCTGCATCTGTAGCTGGCAAATCTCCTCCATGGCCAGTGAGGCAGATATTCCTCCAGATTCGTGCCTTTATCATCACTATTCTTCCATGTCAGCAATTAAGAAAATACAGGGTGTAGTCTAAGCTTATAAGGAGTTGAACTTTATTGGATGTGGGAAGCATATGTGTCATTTTGGAACACATTATTTTAAATGATGGACAGGTCACCTCTGAGTCCAGGAAGGAGTTGAAAGCATTGGCAGCTAAGGCTGTCAATTGAAACAAGGACAGATTTCAATGTATAGGACAAATATAGGTGAAATTCGCTTTTTTGCTCACCCAAGAGACTCAGTATCTGTTGGTAAATTTGTGCTAGTTAATGACTGCAGCACTGGAAACTAATGTGCATCTGATGAAGTGTATGTTGCCATGTTGGGTAAATGGAGTGGCTGAAGGCTGATCCAGAACAGGTGTCTTAGGTGGACTCTAGAATGAGAAGGAGGACCATTTACAGAAAGACGGGTCATGGATGCATTCCAAAAGCCAGGGAGTAATGTATGAGGAGAAGAAAATTCACTGATGGGTATTTGATGTTAAAACTTGTTGAAATTGAATGTTATGCATAAAATGCTGTGTGGGTACCCAAGCCTTTTGTTCAGAGGGAGTCTTGGAATGACCTACCTTAATTAATGACCTTTATGCAATATAAACGAGGTGATTTCCCTGGTGGTTCAGACAGTAAAGAATCTGTTTGCAATGCAGGAGGCCTAGGTTCAATCCCTGGGTCAGAAAGATTCCCAGGAGAAGGGAATAGCAGTCCACTCCAGTATTCTTGCCTGGAAAATGTCATGGACAGAGGAGCCTGGTGGGCTTCAGTCCATGGGGTCCCAAAGAGTCAGACATGACTGAGAGACTAACACTTTCACTTTCATAGTTACTTTTAAGACACAGAGAATCTTATCTGTTGAACTGAAAGGAAAGGTGGCCAGCAGATCAACAAAGAGATGATTTTTTTTTCATCCAATCTGGAATAGTCAAGTAATTCCAACATATAATATAAATGATTTAATGGGTTGAGTTAAACGTTCTCTAGTAATAAAGGCAATTTTTACATCTGTTGATTCTTGTCATTCCAGAATGGAAAGAGAGTCTGGGAAAACTGGTGTCTCAAAGAATCTGAAGTGGATTGAATTTTAAATCCTACTAATCTTCCTACTGGCCTTAATGTTGTTTGGGTTGGGGTGAGGTTTTAGAGCAGCAGCTTATCAAAAATATTGCATTAGACATCAATCATCTTTTCCTTTCTAGTGACTTATTCCATAAACTCTTAAACCACCTGAAAAAATGTGAATCTTGACATCCTTCTGATACAATTCTCCCAAATACTAATAATAAAACAGGTGGAGGCGGGAGAGTGCAAGAGCTGCCATTATAAATCCAGCCAGGTGGGAAAGGACGCAGTGATTGACTGCCTGGCACCCAGGTGGATCTCTTGGGATTGCTATTGTATGCAAGGTGAAGCGATTTCTCAAGACTTCCTAACATTTATCCCCATAGATCAGCGTGTGAGCCATCAATCCTGCGAAGGTTAAAAGGGACATTACTCAAAAACTGGCATGGAGAGGCCGAGTTTCAAGAGGCTGTTATGTCACTGGGTTTAAAGCTTGAAAGGGGAGAGGAGATAGTTATTTTAAAGTTGATACCAATTGCCTCCCCTGTTGTTCCCCCAAAAGTTTTATAATTATGGATCCAAATTCATCTGCTGGATCCTCTTTTTCATTTCCCAACTTTTACAGATGAATCTATAATGAGTTCACATAAGTACAAGTCTTTTTGTTGTTGTTTAGTGGTTCTTATAGAATTATATCCCTGTTTGAAATGGAAATAACAAGTCTTCAACTTCTTATATGCATTTGGTTATTTCTGATCAAATTAACATCACAAAAATGTCTGTACATAATCTACAGCAGATGTCTTTCCCATCCAGGAATAAATTACAGTGGCTACTAGGCGGAAAATTGTTTCATTGTGCTGTTTCCCCAAGAAAGGTCCTTAATGGAGAACAGCAGCACCTTTTGGATCCTTTGAATCCAGAGTTATTTTTTGATCTTTAGCCTTTTTACTGAATCAGTGGAGTTTGAGCAAACTCCGGGAGATGGTGAAAACAGGGTAGCCCAGCACGCTGCAGTCCATGGGGTCGCGAAGAGTCAGACATGAGTTTGCAACTGAACACAACATTGTGCTGTACAGTTTAAACAGACAAAGACCTCATTAATAAATATTCTTGTGTCATCAGGATTGAGTACGTGTCTATAAACTGTGCACTCAGATTTTCTGAGAGTCTCTGTCTTGAAAATCTCTGCTGTTCTCCTTGCTTCTTGAAATGTCACTTTGCTTGAGGCTCTTCCTCTGTTTCGAATGCAAATACCCTGTCTATGCTAATGCTTGACTCCTTACCTAGTCTTAATATGCAAGACTTTAAGGTGAATTAATCTATCAGATCATCTAAAACACGATTTAATAAGAGAGAGGTGAATAGCACAGAAGTGGGCTGTGGAGGGAGGGACAACTTGAATTTGAAAAACAAGGCAGGTGTGGGGGACAGAGCCAAAGATAACCTGTTGCATTTGACTATTTTTCTTGGGATTAGCCCTGCTTTGAAAATAAATACCTTGCTTTACTCTGTAGTTTATCCTTTCTTTGCAGACAATTTACAGGATGTTGTGAATGAATGAATGAGTGAGTGAATGAATGAGATTACCTTAACAGGCACTAGTTAAGAAGTTAAGGATTACCCTGATAGCATTTTGAGTTTTTCTTTTTTCTTGGAATGGAAACAGAAGATTTCTCTTACAATATCAGCTCCTCTCTGGTATAACAAGTGTAGAAAGATAGGAACTGTTTCCTATGGGAAGCATTTCCAAAGATGAAGTCAGGCTGAACCTTCTATCTTTTTATTTATGTTTTTTACAGTTGTTTTTATTTCCACCTATTGCAGTAACTGCATTGTATAGTAGCAGACTTGTCTCTTGTCTCTTTAGGCTTCTCTTGCTTATTTTGATTTATACATGAGTCTGAATTTCCTCTTCTGCACCCCTGGGTGTGTGACCAATAGTGGAATGTTTAGCTTTATTTCCAGACTATTATTTCTACCTTAAACTAAATTGATGCCCAATTTGCCACGATTGGAATACAAAGGTGAGACTTTCAGCTGCAACTATCTGAACTACAAAGAAGCAGAAGCATGCTTGATTAGGATTTTTTAGCCAAGTTTTAATTGTCAAAGTGAGGATTCCCCCACCCCACACTTTAAGTTTCATCTAGAGGATTGCCAATTTTGGGTAAAGACTAGAACTTGCAGAACTTACAAAGATGTAGATAAACATTTAGAACTATAAAGTTCTGAAAACCGTTAAAGCTATGAAGATGAACTACAGAACTTAGACATTGCTGCAGGTGGTTAGGAGGCCTTTAAGAGACATCACAGATATAAATTTTCTCCTGAATTATTCAAATAAAATAGCTCACTAATATGAAAAGTAGTCAAAGCTTTGGTTTTTCCAGTAGTCATATATGGATGTGAGAGTTGGACTATAAAGAAAGCTGAGTGCTGAAGAATTGATGCTTTTGAACTGTGGTGTTGAGAAGACTCTTGAGAGTCCCTTGAACTGCAAGGAGATCCAACCAGTCCATCCTAAAGGAGATCAGTCCTGAATATTCATTGTAAGGACTGATGCTGATGCTGAAATTCCAATACTTTGGCCACCTGATGCGAAGAACTGACACATTGGAAAAGACCCTGATGCTGGGAAAGATTGAGGGCAGGAGGAAAGGGGGATGACAGAAGATGAGATGGTTGGATGACATCACCGACTTATTGGACATGAGTTTGAGCAAGTTCCAGGAGTTGATGATGGACAGGGAAGTCTGGTGTGCTGCAGTCCATAGGGTCGCAAAGAGTTGGACACAACTGAGTGACTGAACTGAACTGAATACAAAAATAGTATGGTATACTTTCTTTGGAAATTGGTATATGTGGGAAATTTGATAGACTGAGAATAATCATATGCTGGGTACATGTTATTCCTCCTCTCTCTCCACTATGCTGTCTGGACCATAAAGAGGAATCTCTTAGGTATCTCTGGGAAGCACTCAGGCGGACCCTTCAGTGCATCTTGTCTGTACCCTTCCCTTCTTTTCCCCGTTGGACAACTGCTGATTTAATTGCCTGGCCTGGCTCCCTGTCCTCCTCTCCCAGCAGCCCCTCTGCACCTTGTAGGCCTTGTCCTTTCCAACCTGTGGCCCCTCCCTCACCCCCAGGGCTGACCCTGTCCCCACAGCCTCTGTTCGCCTGACCTGGCAGATGTGCTCCTGGGGCAGGAGCCCCCGCCTGCGAGCTGAGCATCACTCTCCACTCCAGCCACAGATAAGGCTGACGTTTTGCTCACTCACTCCTGTACTGATTTCTGCATTGCTCCTGAACTTCAGAAAAGGTTATCACAGGTCAAGCTCCAGCTAGAACATGTCAGATGACCTGACTAGCTCCTGTAGAAGAAAAGTTTTCTGAACTGCCCTCAGTGATGTCACGTCGCCATTGCTGCTTAGAGGAAACTTGGGGGCTGGGTTCCCTGTCACTCAGCAGAGGTGACAGCCCGCTTTTCAGAGGTCGACAAACCACACGTGTGCAGATGAATGGCTATAATGAGAATGCCTACTTCTGATGAAAAATACTCTTGGAAAGACAACTGGATGAGTGTTTGTGTGGATTTACACGTCCTCTCACTTTGGTTGTGTTAAAATTCAGAGATTGCTTGGGGAGAGGAAGTGAGAGTCAACAGACTTGACTGGTTGTTCTGAAAGTGCATGTCATCAGACAGATGGTTCCATGTCGGCGTTGGGGCCCTGGCCATGATCTTGGCAATGAGTTGGAGGCTCAGGGTCAGGCTGGAGGAGCTGGGGCAGCCTTGGCTTCCTAGCTTTCCTTCCGTCACGCTCATTGGTCATTCTTTCCTGTGGGCACATCCTTTGAGCGTTCATGTGAGTACCTCCAATCAGGAGAGTCAGGGCCCCTCCAGGGGACTTTCTACATTTTTCGGGACACTGTATAAGCTCTGGTCCAGTTATCAGAAGGCAAGGTTCCCCTCAATACTCCCCACCAGGAGGCCTTTTCCACTTTTGTGGACGTTAGCCTCTGCTGTACTTGAACTTCCAGCAGCCATCACTTGTGGCTCTATGAAGGATGACAGCCACATATATAAAGTTCTAGAAGACTCTGAGAGCCTAATTATTCCCTTCTCACCAGTCAAGATGGGTGTGGACCCGTCTTCTAGGGGCACCAGCCTTGGGTGTGTCCTACACTAACTGCAGGGTCTCTCTGGCTGGCGCCAGCACTGGTCTCAGAGGGACTGCCTGAAATCCCCCTGTGGCTCAGCCTGCCTCTCTTCCTTCCAGGTCTAGTTCCTCCATCCCCAATCCTGACTGACTCTTCCTGGGGACACGTTCTCATAAATCACTTCTACATAAATCAGAACCTCAGGCTGGAAAACCACCCTAATTCAGACAGTGTCCATATTTCATTATAACTCANTCCTCCATCCCCAATCCTGACTGACTCTTCCTGGGGACACGTTCTCATAAATCACTTCTACATAAATCAGAACCTCAGGCTGGAAAACCACCCTAATTCAGACAGTATCCATATTTCATTATAACTCAATTTGTCATGTCTGCAGTAGAGAGATCACCTAATTTTCCCCTTATGTCTCTAAAGATCCTCTATAAGCCAACAGGATTAGTAGATTTTTCGCTAAAACATATACTAATTAGCCTGATGCCTTTGTGTAGTGAACCAGAGTGAGAAGCACATGAAAGCTCCCTGTGACATGATGGATCAAGGATGTGGGTCAGGGGGTTGGGTACCACGAGCCCAGGGCTGGGGTGAGAGGCTTGGGTCTCACCTCTGCTCTGGGTCCTACTAGTGTGGCCCTGGGCGAGCAGACTCAGGTCCGGCGGAGGGGGTAGTTCATTCAGATAAAAATGGATGGAATTAGAAAATTTCTAAGCTTTCCTTGGTTGAAGAGAAAATAAAGGCTCTGGAACAACCTTTGAGTGTTAGAGCAAGTTTTATGGCCAAACAGGGAACCCAACGCTATACAGACAGCGAACTCTGATGGATGCAGCTCAGCCAAGGGCATAGACAGGCCTGAAAGAGCTGAAAACCATTGTCTCTGTGTGAGTCAAGGGTCTCCAGGGATACAGACCCCCACCTTCTGGATGTATACACAGAAAGAGAGAGAGAGATTTATTTTAAGCAATTGGCTTTCACACTTGTGAGGTCTCGAAGTTCAAAATCTGCAGGACAGGCTGGCCAACTGGGGACACAGGGAAGACTTTGATGTGGCAGCTTGAATCCAAAGGCTACCTACTGGCAGAAATTCCCTCTTCTATGGGGGATATTGACCTTTTCTCTTAAGGCCTTCACCTTGCCGGATGAGGCCCACCCACAGGATGGAGGGAGTCTGCTTTACTCAGAGTCTGCTGAGTTCAGTGCTAATCTCATCTCATAACACCTTCACAGCAGCCTCAGAATGGCATTTGACCAGGTCCCTGGTGCTGAGTCCTTGCCAATTTGACACCAAGCATTAGCCATCAACACAGTTCCTCACTGGAAAGTCAGAATTTCTGTATGATTGGCCGGAGATCTCTGGGCTAGTCAGTTAGGCCCAGAGTGAGAGCTGAGAGGCATCCAGGACATGTGGCTCCAGCGGTCCTTCAGCGCCACCATGGCTCAGCTGGGCAGCGAGGCTGAGATTCTGAGCCTTCACTGTGGCTTTCTGAGACCTCCCTGGGGAATCAGTAGTGACCTATGGTTGCCATTTCTTCCTCCAGGGGATCTTCCCAACCCAGGGATCAAACACACATCTCCTGCTTTGGCAGGTAGATTCTTTACCACTGAGCCACTGGGAAGCCTGTGTATTAACACTAAAAACAAAAAAGAACAACTATTAAGATCAAGTTCTGCTTTTTACTACTATACATTGCAGGACTTCAGAATCTTGCCATCAATCCGATAAGATAAAAAAACATAGTTTACACTTCAGAAGAAAAGATTGTTACACAAGATGAAAGTGGTTCAGGGATGGACTATGAGTCAAGCATTTGTGTGATTAGTTAGTAGATAAGTTTAATATCTTTGAGGTCAGTAATGCAATTCTGAGGTCAAAACATTGCATAATAAATGAACTGCAGAAAGATTGGGCCAGAAGCCCATGGAGGGGCTACCCACTCCAGTATTTTTGCCTGGAGAATCCCCATGGACAGAGGAGCCTGGGGGGCTACAGTCCATGGGGTCGCAAAGAGTCAGACACGACTGAAGTGACTTAGCACACATGCACTACTTAAAATAATCCATTTCTCTAACAGTAATCTTACTTTCCACTCCCATCATGACGCACTCACAGCTCTTTATATCTTTTGTCGTCTGAAAGGCAAGACTACTGCTGAATTCAGGTAATAGCTCCCATAATCCAGCATGGAATTACATCGTGACCAAATGATTGACAGTATCTAAACTTGGCAGATTTGTGTTCTGTTCAGATTTTTAGAATAACAAGGAGTTTTTAATCATGTGTTTGATTTGAAAGTCTGAGATATAATCAGAGATTATACTTCAGATTACAATCCACATTTCTCAGAGGAGATTATTATTTTCAATCTTAAATCTCCCATGTGCCTCCAGTTCATGTAACTACAATGCTGGACAATCAACATTGCTCAGGAAAAAAAAAAAATCAAACATCCTTGTTGAGAGAGAGAGGTAAAAGGAAAGAGAGAGGAAGATGCAGTGTAGCAAGTTAAAGGGAGAATTTTGAGCTTTGCTGCAGGAATCCAAACATAATAATTCATATTTTAGCATTTCATAGGAAATATAAAGTTTTCTAACTTCTCTCCTTTCATCCAGAAACCTATGCAACTCCACACACCGGCAAGATTTTAATTGAAAATCAGTTGCCACTTTTTTTTTGTTTTAATAAAAATTAAAATACTGTGATAATGGTGAAGTTATTCTTGAGATTTTCCAGCATTGATGGAAAAAAATAGGCTTTAATTGAAATGATTTGTTTTTTTAAAACAAATAATAAACAGTACATTGCATGTGTGATTTCATTATTATTATTACCTGATCAATGTTTCTATCAATTTATTAAGGTGTGAAAAAGGTAGGTTCTGAGGCAGAGGAATAACAGTATGTCAAGGAGGCATAAAACAGTCAAATATATTTCAAAATGAGTTGAAATAGGTACTTTGTGATCCTATGGACTGTAGCCTGCCAGGCTCCTCTGTCCATGGGGATTCCCCCAGCAAGAATACTGGAATGGGTAGCCGTTCCCTCCTCCAGAGGATCTTCCCAACCCAGGTCTCTCGCATTGCAGGCAGATTCTTTACCATCTGAGCCACCAGAGAAGCCCTCCAAAAAACAAAACTAAATGAAAATCCCAATGCCTTAAGGCACGATAAAGCTATTTCTCTCTTGTTTTCTCAAAAATCACCCCAAGGTACAAGGGGAAAAAGAAACAAAAAATACAAAAGTGCACCGTCCATGAAACTAGAAAAGAATGAACGGTTAAGATAATGGTGTGTGGGAGTGGGAGGCGATGAGAAAGAGTTGGTTTGCCAAGCAAGCCTTGAAGAGGCTGGAGGACGGGAAGTCCTAGCACGTGGCCTGCAGTCTCATAGATGCAGAGTGTTCCAGACGTGAGTCTCAGGCACAGAGAAGGTGGGTGAGAGGAGCCGAAGGACACAAGGGTGTTGAGTACAGTCTGCATGTAGGACAGTGAGCCTCCCCATCCCCACTCCACCCAAAGACAAACTAGTCAGGGTGATGCTTCTCCAGATAAGAGAAAGAGGAACTTCCTCTGGAGAAGCTGAAATACCTCAATGAAAAAACTACTGATATTGGCAATTAGAGAATCCTGAAAATAAATTCCCTTGGACAGCAAGGAGATCAAATCAGTGAATCCAAAAGGAAATCAACCCTGAATATTCATTGGAAGCACTGATGCTGCAGCTGAAGCTCTAACACTTTGGCCACCTGATGCAAAAAGCCGACTTGCTGGAGTCACAGAGTCAAACTCAATTTAGTAACTGAACAACAACGACAAGAAATAAATTCAGCCTTTTTTCTATTCAGTGAGTTGTCTTTTCATTTTGTTGCTGGTTTTCTTTGCTTTGCAAAAGCTTTTAAATTTAATTAAGTCTCACTTGTGGTAAAGACAACTAGTAAAGAGCCTGCCTGGGTCAGGAAGACCCCCTGGAGGAGGACGTAGCAATACTCCAGTATTCCTGCCAGGAAAATTCTGCAGACAAAGGAGCCTGGTGGGCTACAGTCCATTGGGTCACAAAGAATTGGACACGACTGAAGATTCGCGTGCGCGCGCGCGCACACACACACACACACACACACACACACACACACACACACACACAGAGGTGCTGCTTAATTTTTTTTACTCTTTTTTTTTTGCCTTCAGTTCAGTTCAGTTCAGTTGCTCAGTCATGTCTGACTCTTTGCGACCCCGTGAAGTGCAGCACTCCAGGCCTCCCTGTCCATCACCAACTCCCGGAGTCTACCCAAACTCATGTCCATTGAGTTGGTGATGCCATCCAGCCATCTTATCCTCTGTCATCTCCTTCTCTTCCTGCCCTCAATCTTTCCCAGCATCAGGGTCTTTTCAAATGAGTCAGCTCTTCGCATCAGGTGGCCAAAGTATTGGAGTTTCAGCTTCAACATCAGTCCCTCCAATGAATATTCAGGATTGATTTCCTTTTGGATGATCTCCTTTAGGATGATCTCCTTTAGGATGGACTAGTTGGATCTCCTTGCTGTCCAACGGACTCTCAAGAGTCTTCTCCAACACCACAGTTCAAAAGCATCAATTTTTTGGTGCTCAGCTTTCTTTATAGTCCAACTCTCACATCCATACACGACCACTGGAGAAACCATAGCTTAGGAAACAGATATTAATAATACTGCTATAATTTACATCAAAAAGTGTGCTGCCTGTGTTCTCTTTTGGGAGTTTTGTGGTTTCAGGTCTGATATTTAAGTCTTTAATCCATTTTGAATTTATTGTTTTGTATATGGTGTGAAGAAATGTTCTAATTTCATATATTTACTTACAACTGTTCAGTTTTCCCAGTATCACTTACTGAAGAGACTCTTTTCTCCATTCTATAGTTTTGCCTCCTTTGGCATAGATTAATTGACTGACCATAAGTGTGTAGGTTTACTTCTGAGCTCTCTACTCTGTTCTATTGATTGGTGTGTCTATTTTTGTGCCAGTTCCAAGCTGTTCTGATTAATGCAGTTTTTAAGGATAGTCTGAAGTTGTACAGGATAAATAAGCAACAAGGATATATTGCATAGCACAGAGAAATATAGCTATTATTTTGTAATGACTTAAAAGGAACATAATCTATAAAAATATTGTATTGGTATGTTGTATACCTGAAACTAATAAAATGCTGTAAATTCACCTGCATCAATTAAAAATGAACAGCCCAAATAAATCCAGTTCCTTCTCCATTTGTTCACCAGTCTAAAACTCTGCCTGCCCTAGGAAATTCCAATCAGCATTTTGGCACAGAAGGATCATCTGATACGCAAGGAGTGATTATGAAAAAGGCTAAATCAAAAGCAAATAAACAGACAAAGGAATGCAGAAGAAATAGGGGGCTTAAAAATATTTAACACAAAATAAGATAAAAGATGCAAGAGGATGATATTCTTTAAGAATCTGAATGACAAAGAAGTATACTTCTAAATATAAAGATATAGGTATAAAAGGCTAAATATAATGTTTAAGAAAGTTTTGAGACTTTAAAAAATAGAAATGCACATTGAAGAGAAATGAAAGAAAAATAAAGGATTGATCCAGCTGGTCTAATATCTGATAGTAAGAGTTCCAGAGAGAATAAACAGAAAATTGTACAGAAAAATGATCAGAATGATATAATAAGTATTTCCAGAACCAAAGACCAGTCTGTGGAATGATGTAACCCAATGAATGCCCAGCACAATGAATAAAAATCAAAGACCTATTGCAGGTTATATCATCATAAATTTCAGAACAATAAGGAAAAGTTCTGAAAAACACTTTTTGACAAGTCAAAGAATCTAAAAAATGGGGGATATCTCCGGGGAGATGGTGTGGGGTGGGAGGTGGGAGGGGGCTTCGGCATTGGGAGATCGTGTACACCTGTGGCTGATTCATGTCAATGTATGGCAAAACCAATACAGTATTGTAAAATAGAATAAAGTATTAAATTAAAATAAAAAAAAATAAGGTGCTGCTGACCAAGGGAAAAAAAATGGGGGGTATCAGACTTATGAATAGCAACCTTGGAATCTAGGAGAGGAAGAAGAATCACTACAAAATTCCTATTTTCCAATAGACCTTTATATTTAAATAGATTGCTGTTCAAGGGTGAGGGTAGAATGAAGAAATCTTGAGATGTAAAGAGTGTCAAGTCATTACTTCTTTAGCACCATTTAAAAAATTATTTATGTATTTATTTATCTGTTTGGGTATGTTGGGTCTTAGTTTCAGCTTGCAGAATATTTGTTGCCACATACATTGCAGCTCATGGGCTCAGTAGTTGCCATGGCATGTGGGCTCTTAACTCCCCAACCAGGAATGGAACCCACTTCCCCTGCTTTGCAAGGTGGATTCTTAATTACTGGCCCACCAGGGAAGTCTCTGGAACCTTTCTCAGGAAACCACAGGAAGCCATCTTTCAACAAAATGAGGAGGTGGGAACTGAGAAGGAGAAAAGACTTGGGTTCTAGGGAGCAGAAAATAGACCACAGAGGGAAATGGACTAGTGACAGCAAAGCAAACCCAGAGTCAACAGCAGCCACGTGGTCCGCCCTAGAGTGATGAGAGGAGGCGGAAACAGGAGAGTAAACGGAGGTGACGGAGGTGACGGATCTTCTGATGCATCTGATTGGATGGAAAAATGATATTGAGAGAGTTTTGCACAACTGCCAAAGGATGTAAAAAGATTTAGTAAATATTCAAAGAAAATAAAAAAAATCATAAAAAGATGTGTACATCAATTGTAGGCAAAACAAAAGATGGAATAAAAATGAAAATATAATTGTAATACATATTGATCATAAATACTTACATATGTGTAATGTATAACTGTAAAAACTAATGCAGGGTTAATTCAAAATTAAATAGGATTATGTTGAAAGGTTAAAGAGCATTGTTGTCATTGATGTTAAATCATGTCCGATTCTCTGTGACCCTGTCGACTGTAGCCTGCCAGGCTCCTCTGCCCACAGAATTTTTCAGGCAAAAATACTGGAGTGAGGTGCTATTTCCAGGGGATCTTTAAACTCAGGGATTGAACGTGCATCTCTTGTGTCTCCTGAGTTGGCAGGTAGATTCTTTACCACTAGTGCCATGTGGGAAGCCTCAAAGAGCATGCAAGTGTGCTACAATTCTCAACTCTGAAATGTTGGATGAATACTGAGTAACGTTATTGAATCATAAGAAACATAATATATTTATATATATATGTATATATAAATTATGAGGAGAAGGAAATTGTTTTAAATGTTGAGTGAAGTTTCCTCCAGGGAAAGAAAGAAGTAGAAGATCAGGAGACAAGGAATATTGTTTTTGTCATAAGCTTCTTAGAACCATCGACTGCTTAAAACCATCTGCAAATAGTACTTTAAATAAAATAAATGTTAGTAAAAAGTAAAGCTAAAAAATCAACCCAACATTTCTAAAAACTCAGGACAGCAGAACAGATCTGGTCTTGTGAACAATGGTCTAACTTCTGAAATCAGTACAGATGACTTCTGGCATCGGACCACATCGACCGGCCATTGACCAGTGATGTTCAATAACAATGCAAACAGATGAACCCTAAAAGATGAGCTCAGATCACCATAGCACTGCAGGAATCCTTTATTGTGGACAGCTTTTCGGTTTACGTTTAGCCACCAGGTGGGCATGAAGGGGAGATAAATTTTGTTGTGAGAGAAAAGGAAGTATGCACCTGGAGGGAAGGGTCACAGCCTTATCAGCCCCGCATCGGTCAGCCAGGTGCCCATGCGAACACAGACAAACCAGGGGCTTCAATAAAATGCAGAAAGGAGAATCAGAAGGGATGTGAGAATAAAAAAAGTCTCCTGGATTCCAGTCTCCAATGATCACTGAAATGTATGAAAGATAGCATGATTTAAAGCAAATTCCGCTTTCTAATTAAAGAATAATCTTCCTAGAATCTTGGTACATATTCTGTGACACAGCTATAACTGCTCGTTCAGTTGATGTTTCTTTTCTCAGCAATAATATACGTCTCTTCTCTTTCTCGCTGAATGCAGACCTTTCAGAAAGGGTTGGCTTTTTATGACTTCAAATTAGAGTCTCTAATTTCCCCTATAAAACATGTGCAGAATATATATGGGCAAGTATCTTTTACCTTCGCCATCAAGTGTTCCACGTTTCTGGAAGGCAGGGGCTCTAAACAGGAGGGGATCGATAGACAGCCTATATTTATCCCCTCTACCTGGAGTGCCGATGGCTCTTGTGATGTGAGTAACTCCTGGGTACCAGACACCAGAACGATCTTGCCATCTGTTTATGTGCAGGTCACCAGCCAACAGATGCGAAACCTGGGTGAGTTTGCTTTTCTATTTTGAGATTTACTGAGGACAGGGGAGTTTGTTCTGTTTCTCTCTCTCTCTCTCTCTAATACTGGAAAAGCACTTTCATTTTTGGATAGTGTTGAAGTTCTAGAAAACACTTGTTCTATAATTGATATCAAGAGTTTTCTGTTTGCACAGACTGCTGTTATCTGAAGGCTCTAAGGGTTTGTTCAGGTGTTTAAGTTTGGCGGGAGACAGTAGTATATGCAGCTGTCTACCCGTGCCTTCAGAAGGTCAGAGCAGAGAGCCGTGGTCCGGTCAGAACCCAGGACACAGCCTCTGGAGGGGGCTTCCGTGAGAGGAGCGGCAGGACTGTGTCCCTCTCCCTCTGTTCTACTGGGTGGCCCTCCTCTCAAAGGAGAATTGACTCGTTAAATTTAAAGGGTACCGTTTACAAAATCTATTTAGTCTGAAGTTCTCAGCTTCACCTCCCTGGAGGAGCAAATGGCAACTGGCTCCAGGTTTTTGCTGGGAAATCCCATGGACAGAAGACCCCGGCAAGCTACAGTCCGTGAGGTCGCAGAGTGCTTGAGCACGCATGTCTCAGCTTCACCAGCTTGGAACAGAGAGTGAAAACTTGATGTCCTGCGACCCTCTTCCCCTGAGCCTGACAGTGGAGAGTCCCGTCCTGTGCATGACCCTGGACACACCCAAGGTGTCTGTGTCCACAGGAAACCTGTCCTTAGCTTCATGCTCAGCTCCACAGAGGAGTCCCCTCCCTGTCACCTGCAGGTCCATTGCTCCTGTGAGGTGAGCTATTCTGTCTTGTATTGTGGTGGTTGTGGAGGATGGTCTGGTTTGATTCCCCCAAGTACTGAGCAGGTTATGTTGTGGATCTTTCACCTCCCATGAACTATGGCCAGTGAAGTCTAAGTTCCTAACACCCCACAAAGCCACGTGACTATCAGGTTACTCAGTCTTGATGGTTTGGGTTGGAACAGGGACTTCTGCGACCAGTGATGCCAGAGGAACTGTAGCTTTACAGGAACACAGGGTGAGGGGCGCCCAGGCCACCCAATGGGTCTAATACACGGTTGTTGCTTCAATCCAGCCAGCTACGTCTGTCAGCCTTAGTGCCACAGCTGCCATCTTTCCTGAGGGCACCTCCATGGGGTGTCTTCGCTAACCCTCCCAAGCTACAATATTTCCATGAGGGGGACTTTCCCTTCCTTCTGTATCACATTTATTCAAGCCACGTCCCAGTCGGCATTTCTTAGCCCCACAAGTCAGCTCATTCCTTCAAACCTAGACACACTCTGCTAGAATGAACAGTTGGGGTGAATTTAGTGTTATGGTACCCAGAATGAATGTTTCCCCTTCATGGTCAAGTCTTCCTGGCTCACAGTAAATCTGTTTGAGGGACCCTAACATACCTCTGCAATCCGGCTTTGGTTGTTCCCAGCTTCTCACATCTGACAGTCATGCCACTGTTGGTCTAAGCTCCAAACCCCAGTGATGAAATTCCACAACCTGAGTGTCCAGCTTCAAATGAGAAAGATGTATGTATATATATATCTGTGTAGTTGCTAAATTGTGTTTGACTCTTTGTGACCCCATGGGTTGTAGCCTGCCAGGCTCCCCTGTTCATGGGATTCTCTAGGCAAGAATACTGGAGTGGGTTGCCATTTCTTCCTCCTAAATATATATGCTAGTTTACTGCTGGAAACACCCAGATACTCTGGCAAATAGATTGCAGAGGAAGGCATGATGTCTAACTACTTCCAAGGAAAAGAGAGGAGGGTAATTCTGGACCCATCTTGTCAAGAAACAGGAGTTCCAAAACCAAGTCTGGTGCCAACTGTGAATGTAATAAAATGATTACCTTGAGACATTAACATTGGCATAGCAGTTTATAGTTTACCAAGCTATAGAGAAACCATAACTTTTCTTCCTAAATTCAGACTTTTAAAATTTCTCCCCAAAGTCTAATAGCATTATTTCTGTTGCTTTATAATAAAAATCCTTTTACTTAACTCCTTCTTGGCTCCTCAATATAAATTCCATTCTTATTTTGGTATTATTGTTTTGTAAAATCTGATCCAGAGTATTCTCAGGGTAGGTATGCACTGATTAATAATCAAGATATTTGTTTCTTGCAGGTTCCCAAAAAACCTTGCAACATTCTCACTAAATTCAGGTAGTCAAATCTAGGGATTGGAGGCTGATGCCCAAGGCACTCTCAGATGGGCTCCTCTGAATATATTGTCAGTGATGTGTGGGTTGTCTCTGGGAATAAAGCTGGTGATATCAGTTTAACACGTTTGAAATTGTTACATGATTTTCAAATGTGCCCAAAGAGTAAAAGCCTTGCCCTGTTAAAAACCTAACTCATGACTTCTTTTTTCTGTTCCCCCATTTAACTTTGGATGTAGAATCACTAACTTTTAAATATCAACCTCTGCGTGGAAATGCATTTGTAATGACTATAATTTGTTGCTCTGGACTTTGAGTTCCCTGGGATCTGAAAGTAGCATTTGCTGAAGGTTAATGCAGGAAGTAGGATTCCATATTTTGAATGCTATAAGATACAGTCTACACTGATAAAATGGGTCTGCTTTATAGAATTTAAATGAATTTCGATCTTAGTGCTTCTTGACTGAAAATGAAAAAAATTGCCTCTGTGAGAGTCTAGAAACATATTTGTCATCATGAACCAGTAGTCAAGCCTATCCTGGGATTTATATGGAAATTGCCTTGAGCCAATTCCTGGGGAATTAGGGAATAGCCCTCTGACTATGATGCATAGTTTAATATGAGGCCATTTCTTGGGCCTCTAGCAAGCAATGGATGCTTAAGAAACACGGTAAAAAGTCAATGAAACCAGTGTTACAACCTGGCCCTTCCAGAGGGAACTCCCTCACAGTTCACAGTCTTGGGAAGGAGCTCAAACACCCAAGGGCTTGCTTTGTCTCTCGATAGCTGTATAAACTTAGGCAATTTATTTAGCTTACTGGAGCTCAGTGTCACCACCTGTGAACAGCTCATCTTTATGCTTGTTTGTGATTTTTTTTCCCAGAGACAGAATTTCTTAATTTTTATGGAGTAAAGCACTTCATGTTTTTTTCTTGACATGAATGTCTATTTTAGATGTTAATTTTTAAAAATTTATTTATTTTTAACCAGAGGATAATTGCTTTACAATATTATGTTGGTTTCTGTCATATATCAACCTGAATCAGCAATTTGTGTACATATGTCCCCTCCTTATGCAAATCAAAACTACAATGACCTCATACCAGTCAGAATGGCCATCATCAAAAAATCTACAAAGAATAAATGCTGGATAGGGTGCAGAGAAAGGGGAGCTCTATTGTTTTAGGTATTATTTAAGAACTCTTTTCCTTCACATCTAACCACATCTTGTCATTTTTGATAGATGCTGGAGATGTCACTTCAGAACAGAGGGCTAAAAGACAGACTCACACTAAACCTATCATCAAATCAATAAATACTACTAAGATGGTTGCATATGCATATGTAAAAATTAAATTACATTGTTTCACAGTTCACCCAGAATGAACTGTGGATCCAGCATAGATCTTACATGAAAAAATGAAATATTAAAGTTTTAGATAATAATATATGGGGATGTCCTCATCATGACCTCTACCTAGGGAGTGAAAGTTGCTCAGTCATATCTGACTCTGCAACCCCATGGACTGTCCATGGAATTCTCCAGGCCAGAATACTGGAGTGGGTAGCCTTTCCCTTCTCCAGGGGATTTTCCCAACCTGGGGATCGAACCCAGGTCTCCCACACTGCAGGCAGATTCTTTACCAGCTGAGCCACAAGGGAAGTCCAAGAATACTGGAGTGGGTAGTCTGTCCTTTCTTCCCCACCCAGGAATCCAACTGGGGTCTTCTGCATTGCTGGTGGATTCTTTACCAACTGAACTATCAGGGAAGCCCTTTATACATTGGTTTGGACAATATATAATGACTAGTGCTATATATCCAATATTATGATATATACAGAATATTTTTACACCCTAAATATTCTTTGTTCTCTACCTATTCATCCCACACCACCTCAGACTCCAGACAACCACTGATCTTTTTCCTGTCTCCATATTTTGTCATTTTTAGCTGAAACCATAGAGCATGTAGCCTTTCAGATTGGCTTCTTCCACTTATGAATATGCATGTTGTTTTAGCTATTATACCACTTTGTATTTCCAGATAAATTTCAAAACTAGTTTTTCAGTTTACATACTCACATAGTCACCTGCACAGTACCTGTTGGGATTTTTATTGGGGTAGCAGTAAATATGTAGATCAACTTGAGGTAAGTTGCTATATTTAGAATATTGAGTCTTTTGGTTTTGTCCCTTTATTCATTTACATGTTCTTTGATTTTTTTTCCCCATAATGTGTATACTTTTCTTTGTAGAGATGTTGCACATTTTAAAACTATTTGTTTTCTGATTCTTCTTGAAGGAGCTTTGGTAAATTGCATTTTACTAAAAATTGGCCAGTTTTATCTAAATTTGAATATTCATTGGCACATATTTTTTCAAAACATCATTTAAAAATCTTTTCAATGTGCTCAGTTTTTTAAAACATTCTTTTCATTTACAGTTTTGATTACTTTAAAATTTTTTCTTTATCATTATCATTAAAATTTTTTCTGTTTTATTAAGTTTTCAAAGAGGCCAGATTTGTCTTGTCATTCATCTCTCTTGTATTATTTATTCACAGTTTATATTTTTATTTTTACTATTTCCTTTTTCCACTTTCTTTGAGTGTCCTTGGCTGACCTTCATGAAAGAATTCTCCTTAGCTCATTGATTTCCAACTTGCCTGTGATGTCTGCTGAGATGAAATTTCCCAGGTTTTATTTGCTTGAATAAAGGAGAAATGTTTATTTCTCCTTTATTCTTCCTGCATATTGTCAGTAGTTATAGAATGCTAAAGTGACATATTTTCTAATATCTCTTATATCACACACATTCGTACATATATACGTATTACTAGTAACTTACTGGAGTGTGATCTCAGATTTTTAGACAGCCTTTGCTCAGGAAAACTGCCTTCCTTAGTTGAAGCTTGGACTGTGACCTTGACCTCAGCACCAAGGGCAAATGGAGTTCACACCCAGCACCCCCACCCAGCAGATAAGACTGTTGAGAACCTTGAAGGAGAATCACATGGCCTTACTCTTCCTCCTTTACTGACATTTCCCCTTCCTTTCCTTCCTCCTCTTCCCTTATCCTTCTTGTCACTCTTAGCCCATTATTTTCCAGATTATCAGAAGATTCACTCTGTGCCTAGAAAGTTAATGGAATCCCAACCAAACGCTTATTCTGTTAGTTCCTTGGCTCCTTAGTAGCCTTCCAAGGGCGCACCAGCCAAGTTCCCACATGTATTCCATATGATTTATCGGCCAGGTCACACTTCAGCACTAGGTATGCACTTTTTCTCAAACACAAATGCATGAAAAATGGCATGGTATATAAAAATAGTTCGGGGCTGTGACTGCCAAGGCTCACAAAAGGAGCCAAGGCAGCAGCAGCTGGGACCGGAAGTAGGACGAGTTGCTGTGCAGGGACACTGCCTCACTGAGACAGTACCGCAGGGTCGGCGGCTGCCAGGAGCACGCACGGCAGCCTGCAGGCTCTGAATCAAATGGCACAGGATGGGGAGCCAGGCCTCAGGGGCTCAGATGGGCTTCATCATCCTCAGGCCCGCAGACCCCTCAGTCATGTCAGTCTCAGCACTTGCTCCTTTCTTCTTTCTAGCATGGGAAAAAAAACGTTTCTCTGTACTGGTTATCTTCCAATAATTTTTTCTGAAACCTACTTTATCCTTCACTTCCAATCTAATATTATATCACTTCAGATGAGAAAAAAAGATATTGGTAATAAAAGGCAAAGAATCATTTTCTAGGTAAGGTGATCTGAAAAAAGTAAAAGAGACTAAAAGATCAGTCTTTGACCCTGGTGGCTCAGATAGTAAAGAATCCACCTGCAGTGCAGGAGACCAGGGTTCGATCCCTGGGTCAGGAAGATCCCCTGGAGAAGGAAGTGGCGACCCACTTCAGTATTCTTACCTAGAGAATCCCATGGACAGAGGAGCCTGGCAGGCTACAGTTGAGGGGGTCAGAAAGAGTCGGACACAACTTAGCAACTAGTGTACAAGCACACATGAAAAAAGAAAGCTTTAATAGGGTTCTAGCTAATCTTTGTGGGTTTGTTTCCTCACCACTCTTGTTTGAACTAAAACAATGTAATATTGTATCAGAAAAAAATTCCCGAGCTATAACAGTCTGCTTAGTACTGTATCATTTTTTAGATATTGGTCTCAAAAATAATGAAATACTACCACGTGGTTGGGATCCAACTCTCCATACTGTTATGAGACGAACCCCTAAGGGATATGGTATAAGCTACATTGAGTAGCAAAAATAATTCTAGAAGTTCTGTCTAATATCACTCAATATTAGAACTTATTTTCCTTTATACATGCTGGCAGATGATCTCCTATAATTGCACATTAAGCTAAGCAATGCTCTTTCAAAAGTGATCTCCTAACGAGCCTTCGTCTGGAGATGTTTTGGTTCAGAACATGACATGTAGGAGGCCTTCTGGGATGACCCTTAAAACATTGTCACGTTTTTCCCAGTATTTAGAGACATAACAAATTTTCATCATCAGAGACCGAATCTGAGGTCTGGAAAGACTCAAGAGAAATAACAATAAAACCAACTCTGCTGGATAATGAGAACAATCAAGACAAATATGATAGTTTTTGATTAGTAATAGTGAATAAGTATAAGGAAAATCAGTAAAATTGATGTCTTTATGATGTAGTTTGTATCTTGTTCCATAAAGAAATTCTGCAAAATGAGTTTTTATATCCTAAATGAATTTTTTACTCTTGAATAACTGTATAGCATGCACAGTGGGCACTCTGAAGGAAAACAAAACTGTTTCACGTGGTCTTATGCTGAGCATTATCCTGTGCCTGGGGGGCTGAAGCAGGAACAGTAGAGTTAGGGAGGGCCATGTGTGTGCGTCATTTGAAGCGCACTGTTGCGAGTGTTCCCCTGGCTGTGGTTGTTTCTCACGGCGGTCACAATTTAAGCAGAACCCTTCGAAGCCCATTTGTCAGGACGTTGGACAGGAACAAGATCCAACCCTTTCAGCAGAGAATATCTTCCTTGACCTTCTGAGCATCTTTTGTCTTCTAACATTTGTATTTACTTGGCTGTGACAGGTCAGCACATGGGACCTTCCTTGCCGTGTGTGGGACCTTTAGTTGTGGAGTGCAGTCTCTTAGCTGTGTCCTGTGGGATCTAGGTCCCCCACCAGGGATCGAACCCTGGCCCCTGGCACTGGGAGCTAGGAGTCTCAGCTACTGGACCACCTGGGAAGTCCCCTGAGTATCTTTTGGATGTATGAGAAATAGACGCTCTCACGTTGAGAAGAGACATTAAAATAACTTTCAAAGCTCCTGTAGGTGTGTGATTGTTTTCAGTAAAAGCAACAGCAGCACTTCACACAGTTTGAACTCAAATCAAAAGCAGTCATTATCACGTGACCTTTGATTCTGAGGACAGTACAGCTAACATAGAGATACCACAACAGTCTCCCACATTAACAGGTGAAGACTCTCAGAAAATAGGTGTGGACCTAATTGTTAAGATTAACCTGGCACAGAAATTTATTAATAGAATTCATTCAGAAAATGTTCTTTTCAGAAAAATTAATCATGCACTTTCAAGAGAATAAAAAATTCATATTGTGTAGTGATTAGAGGCAGACAAAGCAATTCACTTTCTCTGTGTTATTTGGAATACAATTTACTATAAAAGATGATCCCGCATTTATAATCTGGATTATAATTATATTATAATCTGGATTTTATTATTAAATTTCCTAGGTTTTTATACAATGCACTGGATATTTGGTAGTTGTCTTCTCTTCCTCTTAAGCTCTTCAGTGCCTCAATCCCTGCCCCTGCATGACCTCTGAAGGGAGGCTGGCTAGCAGCCAGCGAGGGGGCATTAAAGTCAGGATACAAAAACTGCCGCACAAGAGACCCATGTCCTTCCTGCAGACTCAATCAGAATGCAATCTCTGATATGCATTTCCCCCAGTTGCCTTTCGGATTGATTCTAAATCAGTATTTTGTGCTTCAAGCAAGTAGAAAGACAAAACACAAAGTTAATTCTACTGTTTTTTCAATTAAATGGAAAATTTTAATTCCCATTAATATAAGCAAACTATGCATATACATGGGCTTCCCAGGTGGTTCTAGTGGTAAAGAATTTGCTACCAGTATAGGAGATGTAAGAGACATGGGTTCGATCCCTGGGTCAGGAAGATCCCCTGGAGGAGGGGATGGCAACCCACTCCAGTATTCTTGCCTGGAGAATCCCATGGACAGTGGAGCCTGGCTGGCTATAGTCCATGGGGTCACAAAGAGTTAGATATGATTGAAGTGACTTAGGATGCACCCATGCATACACACATCTCTTTACAAGGTAATTTTGGATGAGAATACCTACATGAGGGACTAAGTTATGTTCTACCTCACATATTTTGGGGAGCACAAAGTTTAAGTAAAATGCATAGCCATTATTATATTAATACAGACTAAGAGATTGCCAATAAACTATTGCTTTATGTAGGTAATTTCTGCTGGATTCTGACTTCAGTGAGTAATAATAAAGGTCTAAATCAAAGATTCTCAGACCCACACACTTAATTAGTATACTTTGTTACTCCTCCAAGGTTCTTACAAAGTAGAAGTGTATATTTTTGAAGAAACTATTAGTTCTTACCAAATAAAATTCTTTTATTTTTGCCATGCTAAATATAGCATATTGTAAATGAGTTTACTAATCCTTTTAAGCTCCAATATCTGAAGATGCATTTAGATTCAGAATGTGAAATGCCATTCATTCAGAGACAACACATATTTCTCTAAGGACTTGCCTCAGAAATAAAAGAAAAATTCTTTTATTATTTCACAAGTTATTTGCAGTGCAGGAAGCAACAGAAGAGCAGAAGCCTGTCTGAGGCTGGTCCAGGGGTCACACAAGCTTTCCTTGCTGATGTGGGTGGGGTGAGCCCCTGAGAGGACTGAGTCCCAAAGGTCAGAGCAGGGCAGGGTGTCTCAACTCAGGAGGTCAAGGCCAAGAATAAAGGAAATGCCTTCTGAATTGGAGCAAAAACAATTTTTGTGCAACTTTCCTACACTGTTCTTAACTTTTCCCTTTCCTGAAAAATAGATTATCTATTGTTTAATTCTTTGGCTGCACAGTTCCTGGGGATAGAATGATGGAGGAGGGAGCCTTGGACCTCTATTTGTATGGACCTTCTGGTGCCCAGTGTGTGACGGGGTTTCAGACGACTGAAGATCGCTATAAAAAGTTCTGTGTTGATCATTTAGTCATGTCTGACTCTGCGACCCTGTGCATTATAGCCTGCCCAGCTCCTCCATCCATGGAATTCTCCAGGCGAGAATACTGGAGTAGGTAGCCATTTCCTTCTGCAGGGGACCTTCCTGACCCAGGGATTGAACTCGAGTTCCCTTCATTGCAGGCAGATTCTTTACCATCTGAGCCACCAAAAGGCTCTATCTTGATCTAGGAAAATAGTCCTGATGGAACCTATCTGCAGGGCAACAGTGGAGACACAGACGCAGAGAACAGACTTGTGGGCACAGCAGGGGAAGGAGTGGGTGGGGCACATTGAGAGAGCAGAATTGAAACATAAGCCAGCCAGTCAAAACTTGCTGCATGCTGCAGGGGGCTCAAATCGGGTGCTCTGTGATAACCTAGAGGGTGAGATGGGGTGGGAGGTGGGAGGGAGGCTCCAGAGGGAGGGGATAAATGTATACCTCTGGCTGATCATGCTGAAGTATGGCAGAAGCTGAGACAATATTATAAAGTAATTATCCTTCAAGTAAAAATAAGTAATAAAAAAACCTCTATCCTGGGGGATAGAAATTAAAAGCTACTTGCTTCTTAGAAGAATAGCTAAGACAAATCTAGACAGCATATTAAAAAGCAGAGATATCACTTTGCCAACAAAGGTCTGTGTAGTTAAAGCTATAGTTTTGCCAGTAGGCATGTATGGATGTGAGAGTTGGACCATAAAGAAGGCTGAGAGCTGGAGAATTGATGCTTTTGAACTGTGGTGCTGGAGAAGACTCTTGAGAGTCCCATGGACAGCCAGGAGATCCAACCAGTCCATCCTAAAGGAAATTAGTCCTGAATAGTCACTGGAAAGACTGATGCTAAAGTTGAGACTCCAACACTTTGGCCACATGATGTGAAGAACTGACTCATTGGAAAAGACCATGATGCTGGGAAGATTGAAGGCAGGAGGAGAAGGGGAAGACAGAGGATGAGATGGTTGGATGGTATCACCGACTTGAAAGACAGGGAAGCCTGGCGTGCTGCAGTCCATGGGGTCGTAAAGAGTTGGACACGACTGAGCGACTGAGCAACAGCGACAGTCCAGGGGGAAGGGCCGCATGTTCTGAGAACACAGGGGACAGGCCCCCAGCCTCACCTCATCTTGTGCAAGAGGATGGAGGACCAAGTTTTATTTCTTAGGGGAAGTCATCAAGCCTACACACACATACTTTAGTCCAGTTTAAAAAAAAAAAAAAAGTGAGGAAGAGTGTTCCAAGCAGAGCAAGACAAGAAGCCTGAAAGCAAGGGAATGATTTCTTGAGAAATGGAATGAATTTCAGCATGTCTGGAGCCTAGAATATATTGAGGTGAGTGGCTGAGCAGTTTCAGGACAGGGGCTGGGGAAAGGAGAAGCTGGTAAGAGAATAGAATGTAGATGCTGGCCTGGCTACATTAGAAGGGCTTTTGTAAGACAAGGAAAGAAATGTAAAATTACTCTGAGAGGTGGCTAACTTGAAGGGTTTTAAGCAGGAGAGTGAGACAATTAGAACTGAATTTTAGAAGCTCTTTCTTTCATCCTCTGTCAGGAATCCTTCTAATATTTGAAGACAGCTAGCATACCTTATTGCCACTTACCATTCTTAAATGGGGTGGTTTCCAGGGAACTTTCAAAAAGATTGCCTTCTTTTGAGCAAATCTATGTTTCTCTGAAACTAAAGAATCTGAAGCTGAACAGAATGGTGCAAATGGGATATAAATAGCATAGAGCAGGATAAGATCCTGCTACCCTTGTTTGCTTAACTGTTACTCTCATATTAAAGCAGATTTTAGGTGCTGTGGCACATTGTTTATTCATTTTGAGGTTTATAGTAGACTAAAGCAAAAAAGACATTTTTTCCCCCTAACTAAAATTGATGTTTAGTCAAATCCCCCCACCTGTGTAAGTAAGAGTTTAAGTATCCCTGTCAAATGTCACATTGATGGTTTTGGTCCATCCTTCATGTCTATCAAGATTGTTTTGAATCTTGTTTAAATTGAAGAATGTAGGGAAAACCGCTAGACCATTCAGGTATGACCTAAATCAAATCCCTTATGATTATACAGTGGAAGTGAGAAGTAGATTAATGGCCTAGATCTGATAGATAGAGTGCCTGATGAACTATGGAATGAGGTTCGTGACATTGTACGGGAGACAGGGATCAAGACCATCCCCATGGAAAAGAAATGCAAAAAAGCAAAATGGCTGTCTGGGGAGGCCTTACAAATAGTTGTGAAAAGAGAGGCGAAAAGCAAAGGAGAAAAGGAAAGATATAAGCATCTGAATGCAGAGTTCCAAAGAATAGCAAGANGAGATGGGGTGGGAGGTGGGAGGGAGGCTCCAGAGGGAGGGGATAAATGTATACCTCTGGCTGATCATGCTGAAGTATGGCAGAAGCTGAGACAATATTATAAAGTAATTATCCTTCAAGTAAAAATAAGTAATAAAAAAACCTCTATCCTGGGGGATAGAAATTAAAAGCTACTTGCTTCTTAGAAGAATAGCTAAGACAAATCTAGACAGCATATTAAAAAGCAGAGATATCACTTTGCCAACAAAGGTCTGTGTAGTTAAAGCTATAGTTTTGCCAGTAGGCATGTATGGATGTGAGAGTTGGACCATAAAGAAGGCTGAGAGCTGGAGAATTGATGCTTTTGAACTGTGGTGCTGGAGAAGACTCTTGAGAGTCCCATGGACAGCCAGGAGATCCAACCAGTCCATCCTAAAGGAAATTAGTCCTGAATAGTCACTGGAAAGACTGATGCTAAAGTTGAGACTCCAACACTTTGGCCACATGATGTGAAGAACTGACTCATTGGAAAAGACCATGATGCTGGGAAGATTGAAGGCAGGAGGAGAAGGGGAAGACAGAGGATGAGATGGTTGGATGGTATCACCGACTTGAAAGACAGGGAAGCCTGGCGTGCTGCAGTCCATGGGGTCGTAAAAAGTTGGACACGACTGAGCGACTGAGCAACAGCGACAGTCCAGGGGGAAGGGCCGCATGTTCTGAGAACACAGGGGACAGGCCCCCAGCCTCACCTCATCTTGTGCAAGAGGATGGAGGACCAAGTTTTATTTCTTAGGGGAAGTCATCAAGCCTACACACACATACTTTAGTCCAGTTTAAAAAAAAAAAAAAAGTGAGGAAGAGTGTTCCAAGCAGAGCAAGACAAGAAGCCTGAAAGCAAGGGAATGATTTCTTGAGAAATGGAATGAATTTCAGCATGTCTGGAGCCTAGAATATATTGAGGTGAGTGGCTGAGCAGTTTCAGGACAGGGGCTGGGGAAAGGAGAAGCTGGTAAGAGAATAGAATGTAGATGCTGGCCTGGCTACATTAGAAGGGCTTTTGTAAGACAAGGAAAGAAATGTAAAATTACTCTGAGAGGTGGCTAACTTGAAGGGTTTTAAGCAGGAGAGTGAGACAATTAGAACTGAATTTTAGAAGCTCTTTCTTTCATCCTCTGTCAGGAATCCTTCTAATATTTGAAGACAGCTAGCATACCTTATTGCCACTTACCATTCTTAAATGGGGTGGTTTCCAGGGAACTTTCAAAAAGATTGCCTTCTTTTGAGCAAATCTATGTTTCTCTGAAACTAAAGAATCTGAAGCTGAACAGAATGGTGCAAATGGGATATAAATAGCATAGAGCAGGATAAGATCCTGCTACCCTTGTTTGCTTAACTGTTACTCTCATATTAAAGCAGATTTTAGGTGCTGTGGCACATTGTTTATTCATTTTGAGGTTTATAGTAGACTAAAGCAAAAAAGACATTTTTTCCCCCTAACTAAAATTGATGTTTAGTCAAATCCCCCCACCTGTGTAAGTAAGAGTTTAAGTATCCCTGTCAAATGTCACATTGATGGTTTTGGTCCATCCTTCATGTCTATCAAGATTGTTTTGAATCTTGTTTAAATTGAAGAATGTAGGGAAAACCGCTAGACCATTCANCCAAAGATGGAGAAGCTCTATACAGTCAACCAAAACAAGACCAGGAGCTGACTGTGGCTCAGATCATGAACTCCTTATTACCAAATTCAGAGTCAAATTGAAGAAAGTAGGGAAAACCACTAGACCATTCAGGTATGACCTAAATCAAATCCTTTATGATTATACAGTGGAAGTGAGAAATAGATTTAAGGGACTAGATCTGATAGATAGAATGCCTGGTGGACTATGGAATGAGGTTCGTGACATTGTACAGGAGACAGGGATCAAGACCATCCCCATGGAAAAGAAATGCAAAAAAGCAAAATGGCTGTCTGGGGAGGCCTTACAAATAGTTGTGAAAAGAGAGGCGAAAAGCAAAAGGAGAAAAGGAAACATATAAGCATGCAGAGTTCCAGAGAATAGCAAGAAGAGATAAGAAAGCCTTCTTCAGCGATCGATGAAAAGAAATAGAGGAAAAGAACAGAATGGGAATGACTAGAGATCTCTTCAAGAAAATCAGAGATACCAAGGAAATACTTCATGCAAAGATGGGCTCAATAAAGGACAGAAATTGTATGGACCTAACAGAAGCAGAAGATATTAAGAAGAGGTGGCAAGAATACACAGAAGAACTGTACAAGAAAGATCTTCACGACCCAGATAATCATGATGGTGTGATCACTAATCTAGAGCCAGACATCCTGGAATGTGAANCTCATTGGAAAAGACTCTGATGCTGGGAAGGATTGGGGGCAGGAGGAGAAGGGAACGACAGAGGATAAGATGGCTGGATGGTATCACGGACTTGATGAATGTGAGTCCGAGTAAACTCTGGGAGATGGTGATGGACAGGGAGGCCTGGCGTGCTGCGATTCTTGGGGTCGCAGAGAGTTGCACACGACTGAGCGACTGAACTGAACTGAACTGTGTCATTTGAGGCCCTGGCCATCTATCTTAGCCTGTGTCAGCTACAAATTTAATAATGACGATTCCTGTGTCTTATCCAACCAGCAATTTCTCCGTGGAGTTTCCCCTTCTGATAGACAAGAATGATGTTTTTTTACCTTTATTCAGCCAGATAGTTCAGTTCAGTTCAGTCGCTGAGTCATGTTTGATGCTTTGCAACTGCATCGATTGCAGCACGCCAGGCCTCCCTGTCCATCACCAACTCCTGGAGTTCACTCAAACTCATGTCCATTGAGTCCATGATGCCATCCCACCATTTCACCCTCTGTCATCCCCTTCTCCTCCTGCCTTCAATCTTTTCCAACATCAGGGTCTTTTCAAATGAGTCAGCTTTTTGCATCAGTTGGCCAAAGTAACGGAGTTTCAACTTCAGCATCAGTTCTTCCAGTGAACACCCAGGACTGATCTCCTTTAGGAATGAACTGGTTGGATCTCCTTGCAGTCCAAGGGACTCTCAAGAGTCTTCTCCAGCACCATAGTTCAAAAGCATCAATTCTTTGGCACTCAGCTTTCTTTATAGTCCAACTCTCACATCCATACCTAACTACTGGAAAAACTGTAGATGGACTTTTGTTGACAAAGTAATGTCTCTGCTTTTGAATATGCTGTTTAGGTTGGTCACAGCTTTTCTTCCAAGGAATAAGCATCTCTTAATTTCATGGCTGCAATCACCATCTGCAGTGATTTTGGAGCCCCAAATAAAATGTCTCACTGTTTCCACTGTTTCCCCATCTATTTCCCATGAAGTGATGGGACTAGATGCCATGATCTTAGTTTTCTGAATGTTGAACTGTAAGCCAACTTTTTTTACTCTCCTCTTTCACTTTCATCAAGAGGCTCTTTAGGTCTTCCTCACTTTCTGCCATAAGGGTGGTGTCATCTGCATATCTGAGGTTATTGATATTTTCCCCAGCAATCCTGATTCCAGGTTGTGCTTCCTCTAGCCCAACATTTCTCATGATGTACTCTGCATATAAGTTAAATAAGCAGGGTGACAATATACAGCCTTGATGTACCCCTTTTCCTATTTGGAACTAGTCTGTTATTCCAGCCAGATAGAAATCCACTCAAATATTTTCCAAATCAAATCTTATAAGATTCAAAATAATATCATAAAGCACGCAGCCAAATGTCTCGATGAAATCAATTCATGTGATTTCTTGGATCTTATCCATATCTTCCAGTGTAGTAAACCATTTAAAAAATGGTTAGTAAGCATCTTTTCACCTTTATAACAATCAATTAAAAAGGACTTGTGAAGCCTGGCTGTGTGTCAGCATCCGTCTTCCGGACTTGGAGTTTCTGGATTGCATTCTTTCATCTGCAGGGATCCATTTACCATTGTCAGTGTCTGTCAGCTATTCTGTCTTCTGTGATTTCTTGAGAATTATCAGAAGGGTGAGGTCTTTTGCTGGCACTTCTCACAGCGGATTGTAATGGACAAGTAACTTCTCTCTGTCCAACACCCCCCCCCCCCACTGCCGTCTTCCAGCAGTAGTTTTCCCAATGGTAACGTGAAGACCACAGTACGTGACCCTAGGACAGTGGTGAGAATCGTGTGAGTTCATATATGCACACTCTACTTTCTCATTAGAACAGTGTCCAGTTCCCAGCAAATGCTTAGTGATGGTGACTGTCAGCTATGAATGAATTTGCAGATGGTTGCTCTCTGTTTATTAACATTTGGCTAAATTCTCTGCGACCTCAGGCTAGTCTTATTATCTCTTTGAAAATAAAATTCTAGTCTGATATGAGGATGATAATCATCTCTGTTTTTCTCACAGAGGATCAAATACAACACTATGACAGACTTGCTGCCCACAAATAGGGTTTGGGTAGTAGGTACATATTGATGCTGGAATGACTGAGCTTGAACTCAGCCATTTTTAAACACAGGGGACAAATGCAGATACACAGCTCTTCTGTACACAAAAGTAGACACAGCTTGGTTTTACTCTTTTTTTTTTTCTTGGTAAAATCATTTCTGGTTATTCACCAACCAAGCCAAACATCTTGATGGTTTGTCAGTTTTGAGAGAGCTATGAAATGGAAAATATGGATTTTTCTTGGAATGTCTGTAGTCATAAGTGATGTTTCATTTTAATTCATGTATTACAGTTGAATTAGCCAGTTATTAAATTCTCCAAAATACATCCACTTGGTAGATAAAAGCTGTATTTTAAAACATGCATAAAATAAATAATAGATATACTTTTTCAAAATAAATTTTATTAAACTAAAAATATGTTTTGCCATTTTTCCTTGTGTAGTCCTGCCAGAGTTGGTCCACGCAATAATTCTTTGTACTCTGTTTCTGTAGGGAGGATGTTCCCATAGTAAAGAGTTGATGCAAATGCAAAAGAGAGTCACTGTGAAGTTAAGCTTGAGAAGTCTGCGCTCAATCAGAAGGGAACGCTGCCCATTCATGCTGTCATAGATACAGGGGCATGGCGGTGTGGTGGGGCAGGAGGTCTAAACACTTCTGAAAAACTCGCCTTCTGCTCCATCTCTAACATCATTGACCTGGTTTTGGCTTAATATGAGGAGCCACCGGGAGAATTAAATATATTGCATACAAGAGGCAGGCACACAGCTGGGACTCCAAAGTGGATCAGTATAAGTGCTCACTGTTGCTGAGACCTCTGGCTCAGACAGCCATGAAAGGAGAGTTAAACAGACCAAAATGCACCAAGAGTGAAAACTGGTGCCCTAAATAGATCAGTTCCTTGGTTATTATGATAGATTTAAAACGAAAAAGAATCTTGATTGAATCCTATGTCTTCATTCCAAGAACTGAGTCTAGGAGTTGGAGAACTCAGAGAGGGTCTTTGTATAGAAATTTGAGAAAACTGAAGCTAGCGTGGGATAGAAATTTCTTCCTGGGCCACCTTGCCCCATGTACCGTGGAACTGATTTATCTTGGGTAGGTATTACTGACTGCTCACGTGGCGCCGAGAGCCAGGCCTACAGCTGGCATGTGGGGCAAGTGCCGTTCCTTTTTTGGTGCGTGTTGGCCGGGACTCCAGGGAGTGGAAGCTCTGAGGCAGCTCTGCTCTGAAGTTGCTGGTGCAGATGTTCAGAGGCAGCAGTGAGTAGCAATCAAGTAGCTTTCTTATTTACCTCTAGCTCCTGGCTGCAGTCCAGCTCCCAAATGTTGCCAGTTGTGTTAAAACACTTGGAGGGATGCGGCATTCTTTCTGCCAGAGATTTCATTTATTCATTTTTCTTCCTTAGAAATAAATGTCTGAGGCTGAAGCCACTTCAGAAGAGGAAGTAGGTTGGGCATGTGTGTGTTTGTGTGTGTGGTGTCCTGTTTAAAAAAAAAACAAAAAAACACAAAACAAGCTAATCATTACCAGAAGAGAGGATCTGAAGCAGACTTTCGTGAGGAGGGCATGTAGTGATATCTGTTTACCTACCCAAAGCCCATTCCTCTTGCTTCCTTGCAAACAGATTGTTGCGTTTATCTGGTAATTCACTTTTCTCTATAATGCAGGACATGTATAATAATATTTAAAAGGAAAAGAAAACAGCACGGCACTTCAACCCTCTAGGAGAAGAAGAGGAAAAAAAAATTATACTGAATCCCCCTCAAAGATATAATGACATTTAGGGCTGTAGTTTGGTGAAATAACATCCCCAAAGACANAGAGAGGATCTGAAGCAGACTTTCGTGAGGAGGGCATGTAGTGACATCTGTTTACCAACCCAAAGCCCATTCCTCTTGCTTCTTTGCAAACAGATTGTTGCGTTTATCTGGTAATTCACTTTTCTCTATAATGCAGGACATATATAATAATATTTAAAAGGAAAAGAAAACAGCACAGCACTTCAACCCTCTAGGAGAAGAAGAGGAAAAAAAATTATACTGAATCCCCCTCAAAGATATAATGACATTTAGGGCTGTAGTTTGGTGAAATAACATCCCCAAAGACATCCCTGGAATCTGCGGACACGTTACTTTACATGGCAAGAGGGAATTAAAGCCGCCTGTAGAATTAAAATCACTTATCAGTCTTGGAAGAGGGGCAGAAGACTCAGAGAGATGCGAGGCTAGGCTCACCCCTCCACTGCTGTTTCTGNCATCCCTGGAATCTGCAGACACGTTACTTTACATGGCAAGAGGGAATTAAAGCCGCCTGTAGAATTAAAATCACTTATCAGTCTTGGAAGAGGGGCAGAAGACTCAGAGAGATGCGAGGCTAGGCTCACCCCTCCACTGCTGTTTCTGCAAGTGGATGGGGGCCACAAGCCAAGGAGAGCCGGTGGCCTCTGAGACGGGAAAAGGTGCTTCCCTTTGCCTCCAGGAGGGAGGGCAGCCCTCTTGACACCGCAGTGTTAGCCCAGTGAGACCTGGCTTAGAGTTTTACCAGAGCTGCAGGATAAACATGATGTTTATTTTTTTTTTATTTTTTATTTTTCCAGTCCAGGTCTTTATTTTTACACCCACCAGGCCGTGAATTCATAGGGAATGGGCTCCAACAGTTTGGATTCCCTTCCCTTGGTCCTCACAAAGTATGCCTCTCTGAGTGGAGTAGGCTGGCGCTTCAGCTGAACCCAAGTCCCTTTCTCTTTGGCTTCCTTCTTTTCCTGATCATTTTCCTTCACACGTTTCAGGAAGCTATCTCAGCTCTAAGAGTGCTTAATATGCTCGATACGCTTCTCTTGGCAAGAATCTTGCCCTTAACTTGTTTGTTTACAGTCATGCCAACAGCAGGCCGGGTAACTTTGTAGACTCCCAGTTTTGCCATGGTAACATTTGTGGGGCATTCCTTTTTGAACAGTACCCATTCCCTTGATATCTACAATATCACCCTTCCTATAGATTTGCATGTATGTGGCCAAAGGAACAACTCCGTGTTTTCTGAAAGGACTGGAGAACATGTAGCCGGCGTCTCGCCTCTTTCCCTCTGTGTTGGTCATTTTGGTGAATCAGCCTGAGGGGCCGGGGGAGAGACGGGAGGCACTGGCCTTTACCTGGCTAAACGTGCTGTTTTAAGCCCCTGAGTCTGCAGTGATGGTCACAGGCACTCCCTGCTGGCACGCTCACTCAGTGTATCCTCCAGGCAGGGCTTTCGTTTTTCCCTTTGTTATACAGCACATCCTTGTCGATTATCCATTTTAAACACAGCACTGTGTACAGGCAACCATAAGTTCATTCGCTAAGTCTGTCTCTTTCTCCCACTTTCTCTCCCCGAGGGCACCTCGCTGCCCCCTCCTCCCCCTAAGCCTGTGCTTGGCTGCCTCCCCCCCACACAGCCATGTCTCCATCCTTTAGCCTCCACTTCCCCACTGAACCTGGAAATACTTTCTCCAGCTCCTTGGCTTTCTCCCTGTTCTTTTCTTTACCTCATGCACTGAAAATTTAAAGTTATATGCGATTATTTTCTTATTTTCTGTCTATCTTTGCTGCTAGACTGAGAGATTCAAGAGGCCAGGAATCTCCTTTGTGTTCTGATATACCCCAAGGGCCAGCACAGCGTGGCTACAGAGCTGTGCCCAGTAAGTATCTGTCAGTTTTTAAGAAATCAATATATTTACATCAATTCTCTTTTGGAGTTACTGCTTTTATATTTATCAATCTGCAGCTTTGTACTTAATCCTTATAAAGTGAAAAATAGCACTATCTAGCATTTCACATGTATAGTATTTAGAACACTCCCGATTCTAATTTTTAAAAATTTCTTTGCTCTTCTCGACAGGTGTGCTTTATTCATGTTGCCTTGATAATCACTCTGTGATATTCTCCAAAACTCATATTTTGATTTTTAATTGGTATTAAAATTAATGTATAAATTAATTTTAGAAGAATCTTTATCCTTTCAGTACGTGGCCTTCTCATTAAGTGTCATAGTGTGGTTTTCTTTTTATTTAAATAGTCTTTAATCCTTAAGGAAACTTTCATATTTTTAAGTGAAGTTTCCTAATTCCTATTTTTTTGTTANTGTATAAATTAATTTTAGAAGAATCTTTATCCTTTCAGTACGTGGCCTTCTCATTAAGTGTCATAGTGTGGTTTTCTTTTTATTTAAATAGTCTTTAATCCTTAAGGAAACTTTCATATTTTTAAGTGAAGTTTCCTAATTCCTATTTTTTTGTTAGGTTTGTCCAGAGGTATTTTATTGTGTAGGTTGCTATTTTAAATTATTTTGTTATTATATGTTCTAATTGTTGATTGCTGATATTCAAAAGGTTTATTTTTAAGAAAGTTTGTAAGATTGTAGGATTGTTGGGAGGAGGCATACACAAAATGGTTAGCACAGTATATTTTATAGGCTGCAAGCTCTCAAATACTTTTCTTCCTCTCCTTGTCCTCTTCCTCCTCATCCTTGTTATTACATATTATCAATTTCTATATGTATAAAGAAAGGCCTTTTTGTTGGACTTTCCTGGTGGTTCAGTCAGCAAAGAATCTGCAATGCAGAAGACATGAGTTTGATCCTTGATTTGGGAAGATCCCTTGGAGAAGGAAATGGCCACACACTCCAGTATTCTTGCCTGGAAAATCCCATGGACAGAGGAGCCTGGTGGTGGGCTACAGTCCACAGGATCGCAAAGACTCAGACACGATTTAGTGACTAAACCACCACCACCAAAGACCTTTTGCTATGTGCTTTCCAATAGTTATAGTTCTTATTTTGTCTCACACATCGTTACGTTAGAAACTATAAAAAGAGTTTTAAGTAATTAATGGTATTCATTAACTCTTATTACCAGCTACTTAGAGGCAAGGGTTGGCGTGGGGGCAATGCCTTACCTGCCTAAGCAGCTGGGCTTGCAGGCAGGAGTGGGGCTGCCCTGGCCTCTTGGGCGGGGCTGGCGTGGACTCTGGGCTGGCCGTCGGGGGTGGCAGGGGGAGGGCTTAGGGGGTCAACAGCCCCTCTGTCCTCTCCATGGGCAGAGCTTGTATCACTGGTGGGAAAGACAGTGTTTGCCACTGATTTTATTCTTTTCTTCATCCATTTTGATTCACTTTGGATTTAGTGCAAATTCCTCTGATTCTAACAGATGAACTCAGTTTAAGTGCTGGTTTTAGTTCATTTGCTTTGTGGATGGACTTTTGTTTTCCTTCTTAAATGTGTCTTCATTGGTACCTCAGAGGCCTGTTGGAAACTGCACTGGGGCCAGCAAAGCACCATCGGTTTGGACCCAGATCTTAAATCATCCAGAATGCACCCACTTCCTCACAGGCTGGCGAATCTATGTCCTGCAGAATCCAAGGAAAAGCCAGGAACCAGCTTACACTTCTGTCTTCTCACTTCACAAACCTGGAACCATTCTAGAAGCATATACACATCTAAAAATAGGCTTCATTTATTTAGAAAAAAAATCAGATGCTATTTTAACATAAAGGGTTTCCCTTTCCTTCTTGTTTCATAAAAACCAAACATAGTTCATTTTGTAATGTAAATGCTCTTTTGTTTTAAGAAATTAGGGAGGATGTCTCAAACTCCTTTTATAGCATCAGAGCAACATTGCACCAGACTCACCGAGGCATGTAAAGAAGACTTTACTCTTGGCTGTTGCAATAGAGACCAGAGGCCAGAACTCAGCCTGAGGTCCATGGAAACACAGGCTAGGCAAATTTTAAGAGCTGGGGTGGGAGTGGGGTCCTAGGCCACTGTGCTTGTTAACTGGCCTTCCCCAAAGGCCAAGTCAACTTTCTCATAGCTTTGGGACAGAAGGTGGTTTTACCACTTGGAGAAACCGAGAGATGGGGAGTCTCTTCCTTGAAGACCCCACTTCCCAGGTGTGGCTCCCAAGTCCTAGAGAAAGACAGTCCTAGGTGGTAAAACCAACAAGAGGCTTTTCAAAAAAATGTATATCTCAAAGGGGCAATGGCAATGACAAGTTTTCCTAGAGTAGATGCTCTCAGGGAAGAGAGGGCAGGGTCGGTGATGAGAAGCCTGTCCAAAGTGTAGTTGAGGCAAGGGGGCACCAAGTCCTGTTGGCCACTAGAAGTCATCAAATCAGACAGAAGACAGCAGGTTTCTGTACTCAGGATTGTGTGT